>JADAQX010000685.1:0-28419 GCA_015476325.1 Cardiosporidium cionae
CTCACCTCTCATCATTCCTCTCACCTCTCATCATTCCTCTCCTCCACTCACCTCTCCTCCACTCACCTCTCATCATTCCTCTCACCTCTCATCATTCCTCTCCTCTCATCATTCCTCTCCTCTCATCATTCCTCTCCTCTCATCATTCCTCTCCTCCACTCACCTCATCCCATAGAGCGTCTCATTTTCTTTCTCTTGTTTGCTTACTTGCATAGAATTAAGATCAGTAAGATAACCTTTTGGATCAATCACAGTTTGTCCAGATAAACTATCCATAACTTTATCTAATTTTACAGACAAAACTGTCCCTCTGGCCTCTCCTAAATCATTCAATGAAGGAGTGGAATTGCCCATCGGAGTCATCAAACCCAACGGCGTTTGTAAACCCAAAGGAGTTCGTAAACCCAAAGGCGTAGACAGGCCAAGAGGTGTTTGCATACCAAAACCTAAGAGAAGAAATATATAGAGAAAGAGAGAGAGAGAATAGAAAGAGAGAGAGAATAGAGAGAGAGAGGAACTATAGAGAGCGTAGAGAAAGAGAGAGTAGAGAAAGAGAGAGAGAGAGAGAGAATAGAGAGAGAGAGAATAGAGAGAGAGAGGAACTATATATAAAGAGAGAGAATAGAGAGAGAGAGGAACTATATATATAGAGAGAGAGAGAGAGAATAGAGAGAGAAGAACTGTATATATAGAGAGAGAATAGAGAGAGAGAAGAAAAGAAGAACTATATATAGAGAAAGAGAGAGAGAGAAAGAATAGAGAGAGAAGAACTATATATATAGAGAGAATAGAGAGAGAGAAGAAAAGAATTATATATAAAGAGAGAATACAGAGAGAGAAGAACTCCAAATAGAGAGAGAATAGAGAAGAACTACAAAGTAGAAGGAAATAATTTCATCCATTTCTACCTCAACGGTATATCCATTTTACAATATCTTTTTTTTCTTCAAAATTTCTTTATAAATACTTCCTTCTTCTTCAATCTCTATTTTTAAAAAGAATAGAAATCTCACCAATGGGTGTACTCGAGCCTAATGAAGCGGCTTGGCCAGCAGGAGATATCATAGAACGTGGACCCATAAAGAGAGAATCTGGAGCAGGAGTGATTCTATTTTAAAAAAAATAAAAGAAAAATTTATAGAGAAATTTAAATTCTTTATGATTTCTTTAACTTTAAAATTCTATTCTTTATAGAGTCTATATATATATTTATTTATTTATAGTTTAAATATACACACACAGACACACACACAATCTCTCTCTAGATTTCACATACAGTATACACATTCTCTATATATAAAATAAAATAAAAAATAAATAAAATGATTTAAAAATAATATTTTTTTCTTGTAAATATAAATAAAATTATTTCTTAAAACGTACGAATTTTGTTTTTTTCGTTTTTGTTTCAATGAATAATCACCAACAGATGGAATAGAATCCCATTCTTCTGTAAATAAATAAAAATATTTGTATATCCTTTATATAATGTTTCTTCTCAAGAGCCATTTTTATAATATAAAAAATAATATAAAAATTATTCTTTTATAAAGAAAAAATTTACTTTTAAATTATAATAATAAAATCATACCCAATGTCACCTCTGTTAATCCACGTTTTACATCACTAAATTGCTGTTGAATCGTAGGTCTAAAAATAAAGAATAAATACTTATTAATAATATTTTAAAATAATAATATTTCTCCATTCAAGAAATAGTTTCTTTTAAATTTATATTTTTTTTTTAAATATATAAATATAAATATATCCTTTTATTTCTTCATTCTATAAAAAAAAAAAATGAGAGGAATTCTCTTTATTGTATGAAATTATTCTTTTCAAATCCACATAAAATATATTCAAATAATTATAAAAAATCATACTTTTCTGCTCTAATTTTGGCTAATTCTTCCTTTAATTTGTTTTCTCTTCGTGATTTTCTTCGTGTATCAATACGAGTTTCAATAGAATCATAAATAGCATCTGCTTGACGATCTTCTTCATCATATCTAATTTTAAAACATTAGAAATGAAAAAAACAATATACTCTCTTCCATAGTAAAAAGAAATGATAAAAAAAAAGTAAAGAATGAAATGGACATGCTTTTATATAAACAAAATTTGATTTTTATATTCTTTCTACACTCTTGGTGAAGATATCTATTAAAAATTAAAAGATATTTCTTTTGAATAACCTCTTCTTTACTTCTTTCGTTGTTTCATCTTCCATCATAAAATAGATGTTGAGAAGAGAGAGTTGAGAAGAGAGAGTTGAGAGTTGAGAAGAGAGATGAGAGAGTTGAGAAGAGAGATGAGAGAGTTGAGAAGAGAGAGTTGAGAGTTGAGAAGAGAGATGAGAAGAGAGAGTTGAGAAGAGAGATGAGAAGAGAGAGTTGAGAAGAGAGAGTTGAGAAGAGAGAGTTGAGATGAGAGAGATGAGAGAGAAGAGAGAGATGAGAGAGTTGAGATCAGAGTTGAGAAGAGAGATGAGATGAGAGAGTTGAGATGAGAGTTGGGAGAAAAAAGAAAAGAGGAGAAAGTGATGTTTTCACTTTCTCCTCTTTTCTTGAATCCCTCTTTTTCTCTCACTTATTTTGCTCTCTTTTCTCAACGAATTTTCTCTCTCAATGCATCATCACTTATATATTTCTCTCCAAATGCCTCAGCACCTCAAAATTTTCTCTCTCTCCTATAAATTCCACTGACTCTGCATCCTTGAACAAAGCTTCACTGTAACCAGAGAATTCATCATAATTGCCTTCAGAATAATCACCTCGATCACGATCATCTACAGTATCATCACGACTTACACCTCCAGCAAAACCAGTGGCACCTCTCCCTCTTCCTGGAATATATCCAGTAGGAGCAGAGCCAAAACCACTGAGAAAAAAACAAGTGAATGAAAATTTTGCAATAAAAACATTACACAATAAAATTCATAAAATGGAATACGATTTGAAGGATTCAACAGAAGAAAAATAAACTATTAAAACAGTAAAAAAGAATAAAAGGGAATACTCACGTACAACTACTAACTAAAAACTAAAGTGTATACAGAAGGAAAGAAAATAGATGAGGGAGAGTAGACGAAGTGATAGAGGGAGAAGAAGTGATAGAGGGAGAGTAGAAGAAGTGATAGAGGGAGAGTAGAAGAAGTGATAGAGGGAGAGTAGAAGAAGTGATAGAAAATAAAAGAGAAAGTAAAAGTGCTCAAACAAACGCAATTTTTCTTACTAAAACGCAGTGACATCAAACAAAATTGTTTTTCTCCATGTTTTTCTTCCTCTTAGCCAATTTAATTCTTCTATAAATGCAAAAACTGTTTATTTTTTTCTACTCTCTTGCTTAGTAAGCCCACAGGCCAACAAATTCATATCCCTCCCACAGTACGTACTCTCCGGATTTTGGCTTAAATTTGGCAGAATTGGAAGAGAAACCCAAATCGGCTCGTGTTATGAAAGGTGTGGCTCTAATAGAAAAAAATATATATAAAAATAAAAACATCAAAAACTAAAGTCAAGAAACAAAATAGAGCATCCTATAGATATATATATATATATAAAAGAAAAAATTGCAAAAAAGTTCTCTTCTACTTTGCAAGTAAAATGAGAGCCACAAAGTGGAGATTCTTCTCTCTCTGCTTCTCTCTTATTAAAAATAAAAAGAGAGGGAAATCTGCAGACGCAAATAGTTTGTACTTAGTTTTTCTATTGAAAATATTAGAAAAGATATCCCCACAGAGTTTAGTGGATAGACATCCTATAGATAAAGATTCGTACAAAATGAAAATAAAATACTAGAAAAAAAAAGAAAAGAAATAAAAGCGTAGAAACATTTTAGGAGATGAAAGAAATTACGAGAATAGAAGCATCCATTTTATGATTTTCAAAAGGAAAATTTGACTTCAAAAAATGGGTAAAAATTTCTCTCAAGGGGCCCTCCCTCTTTCTCCCCACTCTAAGGAGGATGAAATCCCCTTTAATAGAAACCATGGAGCACCTCCCTCTCTTAAATGAAAGAGTAATAAAGCGTATCTTCTATCCTCCCACTCTCTCTAGACTCTCTCTTTCCATAGCCATGTATACAAAAAGGTAGAAGACGTAGTGTGTACACTCTCTTTCTATAGAGAGGTTTACATCCTTTAAAAAACATCATCACAGACAGGATGGGTCTCAAAAAAATACGCAGCCACTCTATATTTTGCCACATCGTCTCCTATGTGAAGAAATTGTATACTGAAGGGAGGCCTGTTTGTCTTCTTATACATACATTTGATCCATTTTACACACACAGGAGTCTCTACAGACAGCGCTTCGTTGACTAAAGCAAACGGATTTTATCACTCTGCGCTGGGTGTATGTACATCTCCCAAATAGAAAATTCGACGGTGGACTCTAACACATGGAATTTCCATAACAAACGTACTCTCTCATTAAAAAATACCCACTTGTATCCAAAAAAATGGAATTCTAGCAGTATTTATACGCGTTTCTCTACTGAAATTCATTTCATTGCGCTCCGCTTATTTTAGAGAAGCTTACCCACGTCCAGCCCCAGCCACATAGGGCATAGAGGGAGTCTGAGACGTTGACATAGATCTGCTTGCCATTGATGCCATATACTACAAACGTCACACACTCTCTGAAGAAAGGAAAGAGCAGTTGGACCAAATAATTCCACAAAAGGACAAAACGCAAGAAAAAAAAAAAAAAATTGCCAATAGAGAAATTTATAGATACGTAGAAGGGACCAGAGAAATTGGAAAACGTAATAAACTATAAATCGATTGCGGTAGCGTATGAAAATAGGGAACAAACGAAAAGGAATCCAAAAATGGAGAAAAAAAGAGTTGCGTGCAATTGCAATTCCTTATTCAATCCAAAGGACATCTTTTATTCCTAAGATTTTGTCTTCTTGTTGATGCACTCTTTCATATAGAAGGAAAAGTAAATTGGAATAGAGAATCAAGTGGCACAATCATTTATACTGGGATATACAGCAAGCTTCAAAAAGTTTTAACTGATTGAACTGCTTTGTATTTTTGCTTTTTTTATGAGTTACAGAAGCTGCACCGGACACATTTACAAAACAAGAAAAACAATTTGAAGCTCCTTCAGCAGTGGAGAGGAGCATTCACTAGAAAAATTTCCATCGCTCCAACAAATGAAACCTGCCGCAACGAAACGCGACGAAGGGACAAAAGTCATGGTAAAAATGCTACAAAACATTCAACTCAAACATCAAAATTCTCAGCAGAGAGAAAGGAGCCGGTGAATTTAAAAATAATCTACAAAGGAAGGGGGGGAGGGGAGAATGGATTAGCTCTCACCTAGAAAAAGCATTCAATCAAAGAGCAATTCCTCAAAAAATCATCCAAAAATCAAAAAGAGATGATCTAAATGAGCATTTGCTTTCTTTTTATTTTCTCTTTTGACGGTTTTAGACTGACCAACGAAAGGCCTAAGAAGCTCCTGAAAGTTACAGCGGCAGTGGTACAGAGTAGCCTGTCGATGAAGGAGAAAAACAGCTTTTCATATCACATGAGTCAGCATTCTTTAAGGATATTAAACTTTGAAAGCTTAGATTGGGTAAGGCATGGGAAAATAGTTAGCCATAGCTCTCAAAAAGGGGTAAGTATAACCCGAAATATTGCGGAAAGACCAAACGGTAAATGAAGGAACTTATGAAGATGAGACGTGGGTTGAAAAGAGAGGCAGCCGCGAAAGATGGTCGCACGCCCCCGCCGCACCCTTCCTGCTGTCACCTTGATATTTTCTCGTAGCAAGTTGATGGGATGGTCAGAAACCATAAGAGAGGTGAGTCTTCGTTGGGTCTCCCGTTATTTAATGAATCAAAAAAGAGATAAATTTTCCTAGGAACTGCTTCCTACTTTAAAAGAATGATTGTGGAAAGTCATAATTTTGTAGAACAGGCGATTCTATTAGTATTTTTCTGATGGATACAGAGACTAAAAATCGACGTAGAATAGCCCAGACAATGAAAATAAATTTTCATATAAAAATAATGCTTCCGCTTAATTTTTCTAGTAACAGTATGCACTGCATAAAAGTCATTCTATATCAAGTTTTGCAGAGATTAATCGGGGATTAAAATGGAGCATTTAAGAAAGCTATTGAGTAGAAGAAAAGTGCTTGCAATGCAAGACAACAAGCTCATTAACTTAGAAATATTGCAATTTTGATGCGCAACATAATTGCTCTTTCTGTCAGCATATACTAGACAGCAACTGCCATGCAATAGTGAGTACCAACGGTCTGCTAAGGTTTAATATAAACTAGAGTGGTGCAGCTATCTACGTGATTACAAAAATTGAATTCTGTAATACGAAAGAGTTGCGGCCTCTGTTCTTAAAAAGGCATTGTTTTCCCTTTAAAAAATGTATTCCGTTATTGCTAAACACTCTCCTTGTGCTCTCGGCATACTTTTTATTTATAGTATCTGTACTTTAAGATGTTATATGCTTGCTCTTCTAGACTTGTAGTATCTACAGAAGTTGTATCTGACTTCTCTTTGTTTTCTTAAGACTTGCACCATCGGTGCAGGCGCACATGCTGCGGTCTATTCTACTGCACTTTGCTTTCTTTTTCAAGATTGATGTGCATACAAAGTGAAAAAGGTATTATTCTCTAACGAAAATATACGGTGATTGCTACCCTCACTGAAAGAAACATACATCGCTTTTTTCGCAACCTTTTCTGGAATAATCAAATTAAAAAGTAAGTAAAGCCGTTTTTAATCTACTTGTTCAGGCATAAAGTTTATGATAAAGAAAATCGCTACTTCTTTTTCATTTGTTTTTACGGAATGTATAGGAAGCATAGAACGACGCCGACACTTTTGAAACGCATTTTCTCTATTTCTGCCTGTCTTACGGTAAATTCATTTATCCACTTCGAAAAGTTTATTTCAGCAACTATAGGGGTATTGCATATTCCCTATTGCAAGCATCGCAATATCGAGAAAATTGCAATCGTCTTCCACAGAACTCTGTGCATAGTATGAAATGAAAAAAATTCTCACTTAAAGAGTCCAAGCGATTGCTTATTATGTGTGACATTTTTGCACGCTCTCCTTATTTGCTTTTTTGTTGTTGTGTGCCTAACACGTTTCATCCAATTCAATGATTGACGGTATACAAAGAACGAATATATATACTTTATTCATTTTTGTAGAAGGCTAAGCCAATCCAGGGTAGAAATGTTCGCAGAAAGTGATAAGATGGGAGAGATTAGTGTTGTAATTATTTTCTTTTGTATAGAAGCAGCAGGATTACTCATTCTTAAGTTTGTCTTTTGCTTTGTTCTATTACTTTTTTTTAATAGCAATAATAATTGCTCTGATGCTAGGGAAACCATCAGATTTAGTATTTGAATGAATGAAAGTTTTACATTTCTTACATCAATGGCATAATATTTGTGTATCCCACTTTTCCCTGTACTTTTATTGCTGTGTGTCTCTCCATGTCTTTCAGTCTGATGCTTTTTATTAGTTTCTTACGTTTCCTGCTTTGATTGCACTTTGCCATGGGGTAATGTTTCCATTTCTTTTACAGTTTGAAAAGAAGATCAAAACGTAAGTAGGTGCTACTTCTCTTCTAGTCTCTGAAGGATGCACCATCCTTCTTTTATCCTCTCAAACTTTTTTTCTGCTACCATTGAGACTTCACCGACGACATTGCTCTCACTATGTCTGCACCTTGCAGCCACTTCAGTCAAAATTCCTCTTCGTTCTCTCTCTAGTATCATTCTGTTTTTACTGAGATTAGCTGGCCCATGGCAGAGCCTTCCGTGCTGTTAAACACTCCCCTTGCAGAGACAGAACTGCCTACGAGGACACTCCCTTTCCTGCCTCCTACTCTTCCTCATTTTTCTAAGATAAAAGCTTTCCGTCGCTCCTCTTTACCCTTGTGTGAGACTACCACAGAGATAGAAACAGAGGCATGTACTATTTGGATGAGTCACACCTCTCATCCTCTTTTATTGAAAGAGAATGCTTCATTTCCTCAAGAGGATGAACCTTTATTTCAGCTTTGCTTCTTTGATGGTCTTCAGTTTTATGAAGGAAATGGTGTGTAATGAATATTTATTTGATTATAAGTAAAATTAAGAATAAAAAATACGTTTTTTTAGTATAGGCTATCTGTAGAGTATTCCAAACTGCTTTTTTTTTTATTTTCTAAAAACACTATTTTCTCTTTATTACTTTATGTGTAATTGCTTTGAATCCTTCTTTTCCATTTCTTCACCCTCTCACTCTAGCTGTCCCAAACTTCTGAGACACACACAGTGGTACATACCAAAGAGAGAGAGAGAGAAAGTTTAATATAAAATGCATTAGAGGCAATTAAAAGTAGAATTATAGAAGGAAATTTGAAAGAAACACGCACAGTCTCTATCAGAGAGGAGAAATGCATAGCAATCGCTCTAGAAGGAAAACTATTTGAAGTTTAATCTCACTATAGAAATACTATGAATTATTATAAAAATATTTGTAGGATAGTCTACAAAGATACATCCTAACAAACGAACAAAGATGGAGTTTGTTCACACTTTGATTCTTTTATGCTATATTTTTCATGATTGAGCAGTTTCTCTTCATCATCTAACGCATTCACTCTTATGGAATACAGAGACGTTTCGTCGTCTGGAGTCTTCATTTTCTCTTTCTCACAGTGAGGATCGATTGGAATTTTATTACGTTCCTCCCAAAGGAATACAAGTTAGAAAAGAATGAATTGTTTAGAATGTGTGAGAGTGTAGAGGTGAGAAATGTAAACTGGAGAGATTCTATTCTATAGGAAATAAAAAAATATATGGAGACGACGTTAAAGATGATACTCTGTGTAGATATTTTGCAAAAGATGCACTATTACCACTATGGTAGAGGCTATCTCTCTATTTTTCTTGACTTTTCTTTACTCTTTGTTTCTATAATAGAAATAAGAGCCTAAAATGTACATAGAGTCACACTTTAACGTAAAGCCTCTCCTCCTTCTCTTCTTATTTTCTCTTTCTCTAAAAAAAGTGAGAAAAATATGTATATACAGCCACATAGTTCTCTCTCTCTCTCATTTTAGCCTGAGTATGTACATCTGCCTCCTCATACGATTTCAATGAGTGGATGTGTGCTATTTTCATTGGTTTATCTATATTTTACAATGTTTTATTGTTCAAGATTTCTATCATTTTTACCATCACCTCGGATACTGTGACGTGTTGTGCGGCCAATGAAATTTTATTAGAGGCCATTTCAGCCCCTTCAGCCATGGCCAAGTTATTTTCTGCTGCTTATCGTATGCAAAGCTATTTTCAAGTTTGTTTTTGTTTTATTTTGGATATTTACATTTTTCTTTGAACTCTTTCTTAGTTTTGCTTCTTTCTCTGTGTTTAGATGTGGATTTGTATTGTATTAGAGAGAGAGCAAAGAAAGAAAGAAAGAAAGAAAGAGAGAGAAAGAGAGAGAAAGAGAGAGAGAGAGATTAGATATTTAAAAAATGAATAAAAATCCATCGACTATTACAAATATCCAAGAGGATGCCTGAGATTTAAGAAAATTTCATCTTCTTCTCTTTTTATTTTTTTTTTATTGAAAGTATCGTCTCTTTTATTTTTTTTTTTACTTGTTTTTTTAGAAAACTCTTTATTCTTTACAAGAAACATGTAAACGTTTTCAATCCACAGTAATATCTTCAAATGCCGCTTTACAATGGGGTATAGTATATAGTATATGGATGTTTCTATTTCTTTGTATATATAAAAACAAAAAATTTCCTTCATTCTGAATTTCTCTTTTTTTTTTTTTTAGTCTCTTGTGTTTTTTTTGTTGATAGTTTTGTGAGAAGGAAAAAAAATTTAGTATTAAAAGAAAGAGAAATAAAAGAAACATTTAGGATTGAAAAGATTAAAAGTTTTTTTTAATATTTTTTTTCAAATTTTTTTAAGATACTACACAATTAAAAATAAAAATATATATAAATATATATACAAATTTGTAAGAATTTTATTTATGCAATTTTTTTTTTTTTTTGTTCAAGCGGCCACTCAAAAAGAAGAAATGGAGTCTTCTTATCTAGAGAAAGTAAGGAAGAAGTAGAGAAAAGGAAGAAGATCTCTCTATTCTTTTTCTACTTTTCTTAAAATGCAATTTTCGTATTTTTCTTCTTAATACGAAAATGGATAACAAAAGAAATAAGAAATTTATAAAAGGAATAACAAAATTCCAATGGAAGGCTGCCTCCCCTCTCTCTGTGCTGTATTTTTCTATCTGTAAAAATAATAAACACTCTTTTTTGCATTCTACTGCATTTCTTTGTGTATTCCTTCTGAGAAATAAATGTATTTAAAAAATAAAAAAAAAATCACTCTGAAGAAACTCTTCATTCTCTTTAGAAGGATGCATAGATGGACATCTCTATAAATTCATTCGAATGAAGAGGATACGATGTGCCTCTCCCTCTTTTTCTTCTCACTCTTTTTATGTATAGTTTTATCATCTTAAATCTCTTCAAAATGGGTGATACTTTGAGAGAGAGAGAGGCCTTTGAATGTATATGTTTTTGTTTTCAGTGGATTTTTTAATATATATTATTCTTTTTTATTTATTCTTAATGGAATTTTTTTAAACAGTTTACAAAGCTTTTGAATACCAAGAAACAGAAATGCAACGCATTAAAGGCACATTTTATGCCTACTTCTTCTTCTCCTGTAGGAGTATACTCTCTGCCTAGGAATTATGTTTGTATTTTTACAAAAGAGAAACTCTATTAATAAAGTATAAAGAAGAGGGAGAGAGATATTGAAACTCTATTAATAAAGTATAAAGAAGAGGGAGAGAGATATTGAAACTCTATTAATAAAGTAGAAAGGAATGATATTGAAACTCTATTAATAAAGTATAAAGGATGGATATTGAAACTCTATAAAGAATGAGAGACACTGCCTTCAAAATTTCAATCTGAGTAAGAAACAATCCACTGAAACTTCAATGTTTTTGATGCATTTCCATAGCAAATGGAATGTGTGTGTCTATACTGTCTACTGCCTTCCTCTCATCACAGATTCCTGTTTTAGATAACCATTCTCTAACTCGCAGCATTTTAACTTTGTATTTTTCTATTCCATTAAAAACTGTAGGATGTATCCTCTCCTCTCTCTTCTCCTATCTTATATTTTTGCTCTCAGAGAGAGGAGAAGACGGTGGATACACCCCAAAAAATTGAAACACTATCAAAGAAACGTTCTAAACGCATTTTGTTGGATTCTCCAAAGAAACAAAAGGTCAAGTTTTATTTCTCTCTCTCTCTCTTTAAGTTTCATGAGACAGTCTATACTCTTTTAAGGATTTTTAAGGTCTTATCCTGTGGATAAAAAGGAAGTAGAGAGAGGCAGAGAGAAGTGAAAGCTGTGCTCTCACAAGGAAGGGATGCATCTCTCTATTTTAAAGGCCACAAATATACAGACGAAGGCGGGGGGGGGGAGAAGGGTGTAAGTTTTTGGCCCCCTTTCATTTTTTTTTCAACTTTTGCTGTGGTGTATGTCCATCACTTCCTACTTTCTCAGCTAGAGGATGAAACAGCTTCATCACCCCTCAGAAGTAAACATTTATCCCATGAGAGATGTACATTTTCATCTCCTGGAATACCAACATTTGAAACCTCACAAGATCTCTCCATACCTGAGGCAAGCCACCCCTCTCTTATTACTGAGCCTTCGCTTATTCCCTTGGCATTACAGCTTATAGAAATCAAAGGGGAACCTTTGTCTTCAGAGGAATCAATAGAAGATGAAAAGGTTCTAAAATCGACTGAGGTGATGAAGAAAGGGTACATAGAGGTGCCTCTCTGTGAATAAAAAATTGGGATATTTTTAAGGCATTGGCGTGACATTTCAAGCCACAGGGCTGCCTCTTGAAGGGGAGAGAGAGAGATTGTAGGATAGAGATAGAGAGTGTATTCTCTAGGATAAAGAAAAAAATTTTAAAGTGAGAAACCTGAGCCACCTAGGCGGGTGTAGGGAAGGAAAAAAAAATGGCACCTGAAGGATACACGTATGAGAGAAAGAAATGAAAAGTATAGAAATACATGCAAAAAATGGTATCAGAGAAATGGCTGGAGAACAGAGAAGGTAAGCATCTACTAGGAGTGTATTTCTATGGTTTTTTTATCATTTCATTGCTCTTTTTATGAGATAAACTATAACTAAAAGGAGATTTCTATATGCCCTACTTTCAGTCTGTACATCGCAGCCAAGCATCGCCACGCGCTTCACTTTCTCTACAAGTTGTGCAGACGCCCCCTTCTTCTATTTTTTCGCAGAAACAGAGAACTTCCACGTGCGTATTTGATGAGGCAAGGGGAGAGGGCTAAGAGAAGGAACGTGTGTCTAACATTCCTCTATTTCAACGTACTTTGAGGCGTTGTAATTTTTAGAAACGGAGGAAAAACTGTACCGGTAGATTAAACTATCGAAGGGGATTTTTATTTCCATTTCTCTTCGTATCCTTTATTTTTGTATAGCCTATGTTAAGGACTGCGTAGTACTCTGTTCTGTAATCTCTATTTCTATAGGCTTGTACAGCACTACTTCTTTTCTCTCCTTCAATGGATGCGTTGTGGCGTAGATTTGTGAATTTTTGTTTTTTTTTCTTTTATGATCACCATTTATATTGTCATAGGATCGTTCTGCTTTTTTATTCTCTACCCTATCATAGTAGAAGAAACGTTTGTTTTTATTGGATGAATGATCTACTTTATGCCTTTGTGTAGGCCATGGCGGGACGCTGCATCGTAGAGGTTTTTTTTTTTTACAAATAAAAAGAGGATTTTTTATATAAGAAACTGACAAATCGCGATTTAGTGTATAAAGGTTATAAGAAACAAGATAGAGGAGAGGAACAGTCTGTTTTCTCCCTCCATTTTGAGCATGGTTTTGTTTTGCTCATAGAAACATGGAATATCTCTTTACACCCTCTTCCGATGATTCAGAGAGTGAAGAAGGTGTCAAAAAAGATTCATCCTTGTCACAGCAGGAAAGTAGTGATGGAACTCCTCCACTACAGGGGAAATCTATTGGCGAAGAGATTACAAATCCCTTTTCTTCTGCGGATAGAGGGGCTAGATCGACACACCCGACTCCTATCAGCTTGAAAAATAAACTAACCCAATTGGCTAAAGGTGTGTATATAGACGTATCCTTTATGAAGTGCTTTGATAGGTTGGTGGGGCTCGTAAGCACTGCCAGAAAAATCTCGTGAACACTAAAATCGTCGTCAATCTTTATTGGGAAGACATTATTTTAAGGGTGGAATTTCTAATGGATTACAGCTGATTTTTTGTTTTTGAAACAATTTTTTTCAAGGCTTATAGGGTTCATTAGCATTGCATAATCCATTTTCTATCCATAGCTTTGGGTTGCAAATGCGCATTTGTCTCATCAAATCTAAGTTTGCATAGAACTATTCCATTGGGATTGGCTATGAGAGGAAAGGAGAGATTCTGTACTCGTAAATGAGATCTTGCTACGGCATTTCATGTTGTATGGATGAAAAATGCAATTTTTTTTGTCATGTAGAAGTAAGGGCAACGAATCGTTTTCTTTTCATTGCTTATAGGGTGTAATCATATTTGCTTATATTTTTTTCAACAATGTTTTGCAGCTAGAGATAACAGCAAGCGTTCAGAGAAATGAGGGTAAAAGGTAGTGGAAACTGTGCTCATCATGAGTTGTTTGAACCCCTTATCAAGACCAATTGCCTTTGCTTATCAGCCATAGCAGTTTGAATTGTTTTAAATTTTTCCTTGTCTCTACCCATGGAAACGATACTTTTTTAATCGCAATTCTATTACTTCTTTCTTCCTTATTTTGTGGAGTATCCTGTTTTCTCTGTTTATTATATTCTTCTAACTTCTGAGGTTAGGGCACTACTATCTGCTGGTACATAATAAGCCAGTTGTCATAATTTTTATTGCTTTGCCATCTATTGGAGCGAGTATTTTTCTCCGCAACGAAGGTCATTTGGGTATCATCTTTTTTGAGCAAGCGGAATGATGAGGCGAGTTTTTCAGATGCTTTATCTGCTTCTTGGGGAAGAAATTTTTTGTAAACGAGACTAGTTAAGGAATAAACTGAATAATTGTTAACTAAAACGAAATAGTGTAAAAGGTGATGTTTTTAGTGATTTTAGAAGCTATTTTCTTGCTTGCAACATTTGTACTATATTGATTTACTGTCATATTCTTGTTTCCATGTGAAAAATTTAATTTTTAGTAATAGAGGATGACGTCATTTTGATAATTTTACAACTTTTAATAGAAAAGCTACAATGGAACGACATTTGAATTAGTCCCAGTAAAGAAAAGGTGCGTGGGCATTTACAAGTTATCTCAATCGCACTATAAATTAGCATAAACATATTTATAACAACAATTCTACATCATTGGAGAGAATTATATTACCTTTCTATAATGAATGATTTCGTAGCGTAAAAAACAAAGAAAGAACAATTTGAAAACTACGGCTTAATAATTGCATTTCTACTATTAAAATTATTTTATCGACTCAACTTGTGTATGCCAGCAGCGCAAAGCATATTTTTCGGCATTTTACGACCGTCAACAAAAAATGAAATACTACTTGATTCTGTCTGTGTTGCAATTTTCTGCTTCTGTATCGGAGTAATTTTCTTTCCTTTTTGTCGAAGGCATTGTAATATCGATCTCTACTAATTTTCTTAGCCATGATATTTACTTTGTTTGCTATCAGATCATTATTGTACTGCATCTTTTTTTAAGTCAATTTTTCTTCAAAACTAGGTAGCTTGATCAATACCAAGCGCATCTAAAAGGAAGTTGGGTTCTTTAAATTTTCATAGAGTCAGGCAATAATTCAAATCCGAAAGGTCTATCGCTTAGGAGAATTATAACTTTTTTATTTCCCTTAATCCCATTTTAGCTCAATTTATTTCAACATAGAAATGTTTCCGTTGTATGAAAGCACTTTACTGGAGCAAAAAATCTCTTTATTGTAACTATTCAAACTGGAACTCCCTATTCCAACAAAATCTCAAAATAAATTGTCCATAGAATATTTTTCCATTGATTTCTTCGAATACATCTTGTTAGGGAAACCGATGCGTTAAATTTCGATGTATGATCATTTAAGTTGCTAAAACTGAATTTTTAAAGTTGAAGTATCACATGCATAAGAATTTAAGGGAGAATTGGTTTTCAAAAAAATGGCAGCATAGAAATATATTATGAATGAAACACGTGATAGTATCTGTTAATTTGTTTTTATAAAGTTACAGCACTTACACTTAGTAAATACTTTTCATGTTTAATATTCGAAGGCAGTTTTATGTCTTATTTTCAATGCGTTCTTGCACAAAATGAACGAGTTATACTGTAACATGTGGAATAAAGATAAGGAATAATACAAAAGTTCTTATTAGAGACACAACTTATTTGGACAAAAGTCTAATTGTACAAAAGCTCCTGACAGCATTTATGGTTTGCGACAATATGAATTGTGATCCTGTAGATAAAAGTAAAATAGTATTGCACGAGAGAATATAGAAGTGCAAAGTTATAATTTACATCGCTTTTCCTCGTTTGTAACTATGCAGAAGAAGAAAAAAGGAAGGGTAAAACTTTTTCTTCTAAGGGTAATTTTTTCTTTCAGATTCGCGTGTCGATGATTATCTTAGGTTAAAGAGCTGAGTTTTTCTCTCAATGCTACATATCCGCATAGTTGAATGTTGTATAGAGAACGGTGGAAACATTGTAGTGTAAGCGTAGCACTGTATCTTTAGTTTTATGTTTCCTGTTCTGTGTGTAAAACGGTGCAATGTTTGATTGTAGATGCCCTTATGTAATTAAGTCTTTATTCATGAGCAAGAACGTTTAGGTGTGTGGTGCATAGTTAAATCGTTAGATGTAACATTTATTAATAAGATTGTTCCGTTCGGATAAAGATATTTTAACAAATAATAAACTTGACCCCTTTGAATATTGATTAAATTAAAAGTAAAGTGTTGCTCAACCTCATTATCACATTTACCTCTAGTTTCATAAGTCACTAGCTGAAAGCACGACTATTATGCTTAGCAATCTAGGGTATACCGCAAACTTGTTACACATATCCTAGAAGTAAAACGAAGAGTGAGTTTCTCAAGCGATAAAAATGAAATGTTGCCACTTGATCTATTCATGCACGAACTAAGCATGCGCTAACATTTGCTGCATGGTAGCTCCCGCATCAAGTTACCAAATTCTCTTCATCCAAGCATCCCCCAAAAGAATTAGATTTATGTCTAGTCTCATGCGCTAATCTAGCTCGCCTTTACTTAAGTATATCTGCCAAGCAGAAGCAAAAAACTGCGGTATTTTTACTTATTCTTCTTTACTGAAGCCATCATAGTGAACATTGTACAAAAGAAAAAGAAATATTTCCTCGCAGGGACACTCGCCTAACAATTCATAAATGCATTGCAGAGCTGCAAAATGTTTGTCAGTCATTACTGGTATGATATTTTAGTGTCAGAGCGACAGCAACCAGTAAACAAGAATAATTTGCATATGTTGTCTGCACAGTTGCTTTATCTTCAAAATTTTTTAGGCATAAGGAGAAACAATGAGCAATCTTAATTTCCCATTTTCAGCACGGACTATTCCTCCCATGTTTACTGAATTAGGTTTTGTTTGCAAATTAAGATCTGCAGCAAGAAATTACCTTAAAGGGAATATATTTCAATCATTTTTTTACTACCTGCACTCTAGACGCTAGCGAAAATGATAAATTCTCTGCATCAACTCATTAAAAGATCGTCTTTTATGTTATCTATATTTCTAGTCTAATTGCTAGATTTAAGAAGGATTTTAGAAAAATCTGTGTCTGCTAATAGTTCAGCACCGTTTTACACTACGAAGAATTTTGATTGAAAACTTGGGCGTAAAAACAAGAAATATTCATCTTTGGTGAATACGGAAAATTTGTTGCCCTACTAGTTTTTCAAAAAAGCATCTCAAAAATGTTTTGACAATAAAAAAACCATCAGAAAATATTGATTATAAAGTTCTTATATAGGATAAAATGAAGATGAATACAAAAGTTTATAATTTAGCCGTAATTAAACATAGATGCGTGTGATATGATGATAACAAACAGTATCTCACCGATGATTTTCCTTTGATGAAATCATTTCTGCCATATAATTGCTATTTTTAGAATCAGCTAAAAAAATTGATCGAATACTTTAATAAATCATGTAATGATTGCGTATTGAGGTCATGTTCAATATTACATAATTTCTCAGTGCTTGAGCCAGTCCCAAAACTATTTGATAAGAGCGCGAATATTTTTGAAGTGCCATGCTTAGAAAGATGTTTATCGAAGAATTAATTCAAATTGTCAAAATAATAATACTGGGTAATCCTAGGGTTGGGAAAACGTCTGTTTTACGGAGTTTATTTGGTGATTCATTTCTGCAAAATTGCGAAAGAACCGCCACCGTGGAATTCAGAAAGCAAAATGTTCTGTTAGGCCAACCTCCGGTTTCAGTTACATTGGAATTATGGGACACGCCAGGACAAGTTAATAAAATTCTGATTGACAAAAATTAGCTGCAGCAAGCTACTATTTCATTTATCTCTATGTTTTTTACAGGAAAAGTACAGGAAAATTGTTGAAAGGCATTGCAATAATAAACACGTAGCATTACTTGTGTTTTCATGCACGGATAGAAAAAGTTTTAAGGCGATAGAAAATTGGAAAAGGTAATTAACAATTAAAAAAAGGCTTTATCATATTTAACATTTATGAATAGCATTTACTACAGGGTTTTCATGGAGGCTAATCCATCGGCATCAATTTTCTTTGTGGCAACCAAATGGGACAAACATGAGCAAGTATAACACAAAAAAAGTAGAGCGCAGAAAGATAAAGAAATTTTGCTAATTATTTCATTTTTTTTCGAATCAGGTCGAAATTGATGAATGGGAAGTTAATGAATTTGCTGAGTGGCATTCTTGTCAGATCATAAGGTATCGTTGATAAACTTTTTCATTATTCGAATTGCGTACTCTTTTCATAGCTACCAATTTTCCCTCTACAGATTCAGCAAAGAATTTTCCGATTTCAAAAGCATACAGAACTTACTAGCAGCAGAATATAGCAAAATGAGAGAGGCAGCTTGGAATAAGGTAAAAAGAGACACGGGGTCCACAGATGAAAAATGCTTTAATAAATAAATTTTTGATTTGCTTTGCAGCGAACGCTCAGTTTACAATCAGGGGATAGCAAAGAAATCCGTGATAACAGAGTAAGAAAAATGAATTTCCTACGACGGACTAGTAAGCGGATTGCTTCATAAATTTAGTTAAGTACACCCTTTCTACACGAATTCTTTTTGGCAGAGCATTTGGAAGGCGTTGCAACCGCTAAGAATCATCAAGAAAGCCTCTGAAATAATTTCGAAGAAGCTCAAAGAATAAAGCATAACTTTGTAGCCAATCGTCTAATTTTTTTGATATTTTACTTTTTGAGGCTTTATAAACCTCGTAAAGAATATCTATATAGTAAATGGATGACTAATCGGCAACATGGTAGACTGCAATCAATTGCATTTATTTAAAGTGGAGTAAAAAATAATCAGCAACAACAATATACCTGCCTTAGTGGAGGAGCTGGAGCAGTTAAAATTGCTCCTGCTTTAGGAATTACCTGTATTTTTTTCAAAAATTTTGCACGTAAGTATTTTCACTTCGTTGAATATTTGTAAAGTAAAACATGTCACTGAAAGTTACTCGCTAGCTATTACCGGGAAAGAACTTTCTTTGTGCTGCTTCTGAAGCAAACTTGGCAATGCTTCTATTTCAAAATAGCAATTTAGTTGGAAGAACTAGGTTGAATCTAAACTTTACTTGCCTTCTATAAGCCTGCAAGAGCACATTCTTTCATCCACCATTGCCTACAATACAAATTGACTTGGTATGCTTTAAACATAAACAGGATAGTGAGCAATTGTTAAAGTACTTTTATTTCATTTTTATGATTCAATTGGAGAAATGAGGTCGATGCGTAACGCTTGTAAATATCTTGCATATTTTTCGCCGTTGCTAAATCAAATTGCTCGACTTGCAATGACCGTGGGACCTCTGCTATATTCATCCGCGGATGTGTTTCTCTACCATTAGTTGAAACTGATACACCACAGAGTATCAAGAAAAGCATCCGATATAACCAATGAGAACGGATCAGCTTATTCATCCTGTGAATCCCCCTTAGCTGGAAAAGCTAAAAAGCGCAAATCAAGGTGCAGTGTTAAAATGATTCATAGCATTTTAATACCCACTTGATTTTCTTTATATGAATAATTAGTGTAAATACACCAGCTGAAGGAATATAAATACATACAGTAATTATTTATTTCTTTAGTAATTTCATCAGCTGGCTGTAAAAGCAGTGGAAAAAAGTGCTGTAAATTTTAAGTATACATAAATCAAAGTTTGGGGGGTACAAGTGCCTAAACATGAATGGCGAAACGAGGCCTTTCGTTGTATCTATCCTACATTAGGCTGGACAAGACTGCAAGTTTCGGCGCAACCAACACAACAAACTGCAACTTAAGATTGTATCTTTTCTTCTCTCCAAATTTTTCTACAGATCTAAATTTAGCAGTCTGAAATAAATGACAGCTCTTCTCATGAGGCCAAAGACTTGAAGTACTGCCGGCATCCGTGGGCGAAACAACGTGATGCTACTATAACCATGCCGCCATTTCGCTTTATTGATCGTCACTGATTCTTTCTAAGCTCTCATGTTGTGTTGTCTGTTGAAAGAGCCATAGATTTTTTACCTGGCAAAATTTTTTATTTTCTGTTGGAGGACAAAGAAAATGGTAGTTTTGTGCGGCTAATCAGCTGCTTTCTGAGCTCCCTTTGGATTCTATTATAAATTGTGCTTTCAAATACGGTTGTACAATACGAATTCTTATTTTAGCGCCTGCACTCGTATGCGTATTTGCCATGAGGCTACATTCTTTTGAGCATATCTATCATCATGACTGGGATACTGTCACGGTAAGCTCGTTTGCAATTTTTTTACGTGAAGTATCAATTTTTCTCAGCATGGAAGACATTGGCTGCAGTGAGAATATTGGTTAATCATTATGTTTTCTTTTTTTAGCATCGTTTTATTGGTTACCACTGCATTTTCAAGAAATTGTAGCCGGCCAATAAAACTGCTGGGCACTGTTTTTATAAATTTTTTCTTCTCGCTCTCTGTTTTCAGGCTGCATTCTGGGTCAAATATCCCAATCGTTTGCAACCCCATGTTCAACGAGTTGACACTTTGCAAAGAGCTATTGACGTTGAGGAAAAAACCTTCATTACAAAGCGTCTTATTTCGCTGCGATACAACATTCCTAGCTGGGTTCAACGCTTACTTCGCACAACCGCCGATGGATATGGTTTAGAAACCGTCAACTGTGATCTTGACAACAGAATACTTCGTCTGGAGTCGGAAAATATTACATTTTCTGATTTTCTGAGAGTGAATGAATTTTGTGAGTATCAGGTACATCCCGAGAATCCCAACTGGACTATCTACCGCCAGAGTGCATGGTATTCTGTAACCGGTTTCTCCTTTGCGTCTGATGCTCTTGAAAAGGTGGTTTTTATTAATTTATGGCTTTTGTATTGGTGATGTAGTTGCGCTATTGAAGTATACATCAGCTATTTTCTTTCTATATTTTTGCTTTTTTAAAGTATTTGTGCGATATTTGTTACTCCAAAAAATAGAATTCTTGCTACTATTCCTATGTTCATTTCATGGGGTGCAATTTTGCCTTTCTTCTGTTTTCGTTTTTATTTTCAAATATACGAGATTCTAGAGCTAAAGCATATTGCCTTACAACATTTTCAGTTAGCCATACAAACTGCCCAAGATAAATCGTCAAGAGGCCTGAATGCCATGCAGCGAGCAATTACTTGCTTAGAAGAAGCAAATTGGAATGAAAAATACAATAGAGCCAAAAAGCAAGCAGCAATTGCGTACGACCATTATTCCGAAACGTTGAACGGATACGTGACTTCGTTTGCGAAATTGTTGATGGGTGATTTCCTTGATACATTTTGTCGCTTGGAAACTGCTAAGCAAAAGTTGATGACCTTTCGTGAAAATTATGGGCCACTTTTGACGGATGCAGCTAAATATTCAAAACTGGAGACATATGATCAAGCGAAAATTGCGTACAATGAAGCTCTTAAAGCTGTGGAATCCAACCTAGCAGATATCCGTAGCAATACTCGCAAATTTTTCAATTTTGAACCCACACGTTACTTTTACAGTTCTCAGGGCATAGGTAGCAATAGTATATCTGAAATACAAACTCATCTGCTTCCCCATATCAATTGGTTGTTAACATCCACTGGTATTCCTCCCTGCAATATAATGGCCAGAATGGGTCTTCCTTTTCTGTGGAAAACCACCCTAGCTCACAAGGAAGAATCTTCTCAGGACGAATTGTCTGTGTCAATTAGAAAAAATAGGACAGCGATACCGGGCCCTTTTTTTTCTCTCTTAACTGCCGTAGATTGCAGTAATGGAACTCGCAGCCCCGATGTTCTGCAGCATCCGTCATTTCCGTCTAATAGTGTTAGCTATGATCGACATATTAGCACGTTCAATTTTTGCCACTTTCGGAATAAACTATCATCTGCTTTAAGGTGTGCGCAGTCTACATTTTTGTATTTTCCAGCACGGAACAAAATAAGTACAAGTATTGGTCCTTACAGATCACACGGCTTACTCTTATCTTCACTTTGCAGCGGAAGCTGCCGATGAGCTCATTAATTACTCCTTATATTTATTCATTATATTTCAGAGTAGCTGCACACTATTTTTCTGCTTACAACGCCATGGATACGAGTATATTGTAGCGAAGATTTTGTGCTATCGTAAAATAGTATGCTAACATATTTCTTGAACTAAATCGCACAGTAATTGCGTAAAGCTTCTATTAAATAATACAACAACGTAGTTGATGATGTAGGCAATGTTATATATGCCGTTGTCTTTGAATGTTGATCACTCATTTTTCTAAAACCGCACGAAAAAAGTGATTAATTTTCCAGTATAGGAAGTTATAATGTACATTTCTTATTACAAAAATTGCTGATACACTGGTGGGTAAGTTCCGTTGTATCAACAAATATATGCGCCTTAGCACACACACATTATCCAAGTGCATTACTTTTTGAGCTAATATTGGGTTCAATGATGTTAGGTATCCACAAGAAGCGGCGTTTTGTTGCAAGCATATTTTGATAGAGCGTTTCCTGTAAAAATGCGTTTATATAAGTTTTCCGCAAACTTATAAAAGGATTCACCTTCTCATGAAACAAATATTTCTGGACTAATTAAAATGCAATGATATTGGAAATGAATAGGAGTAAGCCAATTATATTACAGCAAGTATCTGCGTCGGAGGGATCATGATTTTCCCTGTTAGGCTGTAGTGGATGTAAATCATTTTCTAAATAGGTGTATGCTGACCTTTTGCGTAAAATCCTTTGCCATGTCTTGCCTCAAATGCCTAATATCTATTTCGTTTCTATCTGCTCCAATCTGTATCGAGTGGAAACAATGAAGAAAAAAGGGGAGCTAATATATTCACATGGTACCACTATTGTAGGACGTACACGATGCCTCGCTCACCGTGGTTAAAGTAACTTCATCTTCTGCAGATGCATTTCTCCTTTCACGGTCTGCCGTTACAAAATTCGTTAGTATGATTTTTAAATGCTTTATCTGTAGACACAATATTGGACAATGTTTTAAGCAATTTATATTTTATTGCCTCGTTCAAACTGCCCCATACCTCATGTTCAGCGGTATTTATCTTCACCAATCTGGTAGCTTTCCGAATATTGCTTTCTGTAGCAGCATTCTTTTCTGCACAAAAACAGAACTACAGCAAACATAAGATTTTGGCACTAGAATGAATAGAATCAACGATGAACCAAGCTAGTGTCACCGACCATCAAAATATAAATATTTTGTAACATTTTCTAGCATAGAGCTACGGAAGGTAGCCTTTACAAAAAAACTGCAAATAATTGATCTCCTGCCAATATCAGAGCAGGAAAATGAGCCACCTTATTCTACTTTCTATGATAATAGATAATTTTACATAAACTATCTTTCATTACTGCTTAGAAAACGATTTCATATTCTGTGGCATCATCGTCAATCAAACAAGTTAAAATACATTTTGAACGCACCTGCAAACATACTCGCCTTTTGTGACAGTGGTGGGACACAAACTGCTCTGAATCGACAAGATGCTTGCTTGGTAACTGCGCTATCCAAAAAATTAAAAGTTACCGAGCCTTCTCCGCGAACTAAATTTCCAAATACAATATTTCCATGCCGTTGAATTGTGAAGGAGGTGAAGGAACAGAAGTGAAATTTCCCGACGATTGTTGACATTTTCAACAGGGTTAAAAGAAGCAAAAATACTTTGCAGCTAGTGCCATTCATTTTTCTTAGAATTAATAAGTGAAGACCTCGCTTCAAGCATGAAATGATGAACGCCGCTAATCCAGAGTAGGGAAAAGAAGCCCACTAAATTCTTCGAATGGGGCAATCTAGTCACAGGCTTTTCATTTCAGTTTCGTAACAGTGGGTAAAAATTTATCGTGCTCTTGGAATGCTAGAGCACTTTTAATTTATTATAATACCTCACGATGCAGCTTTAGAATCATCAGCCGTTGTAGCGCTGCTATTTTTGCTTCGATTAGGTGATGCGTGCAGTTACGATATTTTATAGGAGCAATTACCAATGTTTGATGCTCGAACGAATATTATGGTCAATTCCCCAATGTAACATACTTGCTGCACACTTTCTATTTAAACTACTGATAAATACACTGATCTCTGCTGATGCGACGAGCAAAATGAATGATATAACTCTGCTGGTCGACAAGAGTTAACAATTCATCCGCGCGTGCGCAGTTGTCTATAATACATAAGATGGGCATGCTTCATTTCAAGTATTGACGCAAACTTGCTATAGGACGACCCCGGTTATCATGAACGACCAACTTTTGATCATAAATTTCATAAAGAAATTGAAAGTTCACTTTTATCGCTTAGGAAATTTCAAGGTACATCTATAAATGGAAATCATCTGACTCCATCAAAAGTCATGACGCATATGTGTCTGCTAGACAAGATGCAACAAAGAAGCATTTCATCGTACAAGACCTTGCCTGTTGCTAATCAGGTATAATCGTATAACAATGCTTCAAAACACAGCTAATGTGCAAGTATCTCAGAAATGTTACTTCCTAAAGGGAAGCCATTAAATAATAAAAGTATGGAGATCATCATTCTCAAAATTTCAAGAAAATGAGGGCTGTGCTTTGATCGCATGTACGTAATTTGGATACAGCATGATAGAGACAACTATTCAATGCGACAAGTTGTTATCCACATATGCAATTTCTTGGAGATTGCTCTTGGTCTGCACCCAAAATGTCACATGAATTGCCACATGAGCTTGCAGAATGCCATTTTATTTTCGTTATTAGAAGCATATAATGAAACATAGCTCCCGGCAACTTATGCGCAAAATAGCATAACCAAAACACATTAACTGAGAAAATCCATAATCAATAGGCTTACTTGATGGCACTAATAGTTTTTTATTGGTACGGCCTCTACCAGGTTGTCTGCAAAAAAGAGCGAAGTAGTAAATAATTTTAACAATATAACAATTCTGGCACCCCAGCAGGGCATATTCAAAAGAATAGAGTACAACTTACTTGCTTGCAACCAATTCAGCGGTTACCATAGCAAAAGCCTACACATGAGACAATAGAGTATCTTTAAGAATTCCTTAAACATGGCATTTAAGAGATAAAAGGCTTTACTTGGTCAACATTTGATGCAGTTTTAGCGGATGCTTCTGTAAAAAGTATCCCCAATTCTTCGGCCTTTTTCTGAATTTGAAGTTCACATGGGCAAGTATGCACATGTAATTTTATTGAACTCGCTAATCCTTACTACACAACCCAAATCTTATACCTGTGCTTCTTGAGTAGAGACTTCTCTTTGATCCTCCAGATCACTTTTATTTCCCACTATTATTTTAGTTGTAGACTCGCTGGCATATCTATAAAAAAAACAATGTCAGCTCCAATAAATAAAATATCTCGTTAATCATGCATTGTATATTTGTTAACCGTACCTATTTACTTCACTTATCCAATCATCAACACGATTAAAGGATTCCTAAAAACCACAGCACGCATGCTTCATTAAGATTAGAAATGCACTTATGAACAAATTCATCTAAAACAATGAAGAATAAAAAACAAATTGTCACCTTGTCTGTAGTATCATAGACAACAACAATTCCATCCGCGCCTTTGTAATAGGCGCTAGTTATAGTGCGGAATCTTTCTTGGCCCGCCGTGTCCCACTATTAGAAGTAGAAATTATAGTAAAATGATCTTATTGAGAAAGAAGATGCATTTCAATTTAATAGAATCACCAGTTTAACCCAAGCCAGACACGGCCATTTTTTGAATCTATTGGAAGTACTACTTACAATTTGTAACTTAACGACTTTATCGTCCACATGAATTGTGCGGAAGCGCTGAAAAGATAAAACAAACATACTTATTGGAATTACCCTATACGTAAACTTCTTTTTAGGTGCACGGCTAAAAATGCGTTTCGCTTACAAAGTCAACTCCAATGGTGGTAATATAACTCTCCGCAAATGCATCGTCCTGAACAGAAAAAAAGAACAGTACTGAATTCAAGACTGGATAAATGAAACTTTTTAGTAACAAAAGGTTAACTTTTCATTATACGCTTTCAAATATATGTAATAACTGACCGCGAATCGAAGTAGTAAACAAGACTTTCCCACTCCAGAATCACCGATCAGAACCAATTTGAACAGGTGGTGGCTGAACAGTGAGCGTGCAGAATATATAAGCTTCAAGACTATCAAGAACCAGCTATTGCACTTTGCATGGGGAGAGTCACAGTAGGTGATCTAACAGGTAGTCTCAAGAGTGAATCTATGATAGAGCAGTAGTGCTCAAAATATCACCTTCCCTAATTCATTATTTGCGTGCCACGTAACAAGCAAAACAGAACGGGGAAAGTGGAGAGGCTACGCAAACTACATACTACTTCCTCTATCCCGATACAATATATGTGGACAGATAATACAAGATAAGAAGCACTTACTAATCCGATTGCCTTTCAGCCTCTGTCATAATGAGAACTCTCAGTTCCTAGTTTTGCACGGTAAAGAAAGTACACGTAAAGTCGTTCACGGTTTCGTCAGTGGGAGGAAGAAAATAGTCCGTTGTCAAAATCAAGACATCTCGGTAAAAAAAATGTCGAAGAAGCTCATAAAGACGAAATTGCATAGTATATTGCACCCATTCGAAGTATTTGTTGAAGTTAAACGGAGGATGGTGAAGATACAGAGGAAAAAAATTAAAAATATGAATGCGCGTTGTTAAAGTTTCCATAGCCCTTAAAGTTCTCTGTTCGAATCACGTCAACGCTTAGCTTGCGAGAGCTGTGGGTGGTAGCACCGCGGATTCAGCTCTGTGGAGCTTTTGAGAATTGCTATTGCGAATTCAACAAGAGGGTACGTGCAAAACAGATCAAGCCACAAAATTCTCCCAATGGTTGCACGCACCGAGGATTTTTCATACAACTGCATATTTGCAACGACAAGAGATATATAACGTGAACTAAGTATTTAAATAATCACAGTTACTAGAATACATTCATTAGCAGTGAATATTCAGTTTATGAAGGTCCTTGTATCAAATGATTTTGACGTTTCCTTGAGGGTTAAAATTGAACAGTAGAATAATTTTCATATGCATAATTTATGAGATATTGCTTTCGCATACCAAATACAGTTTATTTTTTTGTAACTTCCCCAATTTTCCAGAAGAAAGACCTCAGCAAAGCATTGGCAGCGCTTTGTGATTTGACAGTGCCGACACTTCTTGTAACAGTGGTATCACGACAGAGTGAACTTCAATGAAAGTTTTTTATCTAGGCTTAGGAAAGAGAACCAGTAAAAACTTTGGTATTTTGTTTTCATTTCTTCTATATCGTTTTTCCAGATAAACCTACTGTAGTCCAAATTCATTATTTGAATATATAGTATATCTTTTTCGTAGTGCATTAGTCCACTACCGTTGAATGCGATCATTTTTAGAAGCATACACCAAGTGAAGAGTTGGAAGAATGGTTGATATTTGCGTCAGGAATCATGCTTGGTATTTGTTTGTAAAATTACAATTCTCTTGGAAAAACGGTAGCATGCATTTAAGCACACCCACATTTCCGTATAGTAAAAAAAGAGCAGAAAAGAATGTATGTAACCATAAGAAATAGCCGCAGTAACTGTCTGCTCTGCGTAAAATTTACGGATGCTTTGCTTTCTTTTTCCCAAACCATTATTATTATTTGGCGCATTTTTTGATAGTTGACTGGATATATTTGTAAAAAAGCATGCCAGCTGGTACCTACTGATGTTGATAAGAAATGATCTTCTACCATATTCTGAATAGCTCCTTTTGTGAAATGCTTTTATCGTTGCAATTAATAGCATTATATACTCTAGTGACATGCCATAGTTGGTACATTAAAATGTAAATAATTTTTGTTAAGAAAATAAGTAGAGTTCATACCTAGTAAACAATTTTAAATATGTCTAAAGCATTGCAACTAATTTTAATTCAAAAAAATGTATTGACCCTAAATTTGAAGTCATAGCAGCATAGTGTTGGAGATAATTTTTGAAGTTTATTTTTGACATATAACCATAACGCAAAACTCTAGTTTTTTGTATTAAACTTTAAGCAGCAAGGCAAACAATAAGCCTAGTTAACGAGCTACTTCTGGAGAAATAAACTTCAAAATTTAGAAGCTTTATGCCAATTGATAAGTATTGACTCCTGTTGACCAGCTCTTGAGACATTGTATGTAAAAGTGAGTTCTGTTCTTTTATGTATGATTTATCACTAAACAAAATTGCTATTATATATTTTCTTGTATAAAAAAAAGTTTATTAATAGAAATATGAGTAAACAAAACACCTTCGCTCGCTTCGCTTTTATCTGCGACACATGAGGATATTCAAAAGCCGTTATTTAACCTTAGATACATTATCTTGAGCTCTTCTTTGCTTTATCTTATTTCCGAATGTACTTAGATGTTAAGTATTACTGTAACATGTGGAATAAAGATAAGGAATAATACAAAAGTTCTTATTAGAGACACAACTTATTTGGACAAAAGTCTAATTGTACAAAAGCTCCTGACAGCATTTATGGTTTGCGACAATATGAAT
>JADAQX010000072.1:0-111217 GCA_015476325.1 Cardiosporidium cionae
TAGGAAAAATAACTACGTAGTAAGAAGATAATTTTGATAACGATAATATAATTATAGCAATATAAAACACTAATTAAAATATTAAGAATAGGTGGTAGTTCACTCCGTCGTGATACCACTGTTACACTCCGCAGTTTCCACCAGAGTATCACAGTGCACATCAAGCGATGCACTATCATGGAGCAATAACATCCAGCAACCGAAATACCGTACTCTTCGCCCGATGTTTCCCGCACCCAGAATGCACTTATTCGTATACATTGGAGAGGGAGAATGAAGTAGTGGTAATGTAGATTTTCAGATTATTCTTTTGTTCTTTTCTTGTAACATAGATGAATGAAGGAACGAACGACCTTTCCTATTTTTCTACTTTATCCCACAAATAATAACAAATAGCGTGGAATAAGTTTCATGTTTCATTGTGCGAGTTAGCGAAAACGTTCTCCTTACTAATTAAATAGAATTAACTTATTTAATATCCTACTGCACGAAAGAACGGTAATCAGCCGAAGTCTATAAAATACGACTGGCAAAACACGACTAATTATAGTTTCCACAACTCATGAAAAACGCCACATCCACAGTAACTCAACTGGTGTTTGGATATACTTTATACCTATAATTGATCATACAATTCGAAATTTGTTTGACGTAGTACATTATTCCAATTACTTATTATAATTATCACAATCGCGATGATACAGCGTTTCTGAAGATGAAGAAACTAATTTTTGAAGAGCAGCAAGTGCCTATTATTCCATTGTTCCCGCAATGATATTCCTAATTACACTTTCATTTGCATCAGAGCAACACGTTTTATAAGCCGGTATATGCAATTAGGACATAGTAGTCGAGGAAAGTAGTTTTGTTTCTGCATGCTTAGAATTAATTGTATAATAAAAATTCTGATACATGTTACTAAGTTTGTTAGAATGCAAACCTTTTTTCAAAGAGTACTGAACTTATTTCGGCCCCGGGCGTGTTTCTCCTGGTTTTTCTGTTTCAGCGTGGTTTTCAGAATAAATCAAGCATGCGCAGCACTGAGACAGGAAAATTGAATTCCCTCCGCAAGGTGCTTGCATTGCATTGACAATCAGAGCGGCTTTTGTTACCATCTGACATTATTTGCGTTGCTGCAAACATTTAAAACTGTGCGAAAAGCACCTTTATCTTCGAATGCTCCACGGGGTTACTAGCAGTTGAGAATGTTTCTTTTCCCTACATATGAAGTAGTACTTAGTCTTTTTACAGCTTTTTAATGGACAATTCCGTGATTTTTCCGGAAAAATTTTAGGGGATGTGGTTGCAATTGCAAGCTGTGACGGTAAATTGAATTGCGATTTGCTTACCCATAGCCTTCTCCATTTGCGTACGGTGGAGACGGTAAGTTGCCTAATTTTTTAGGTTTAGAATGTTTCAGGAGTTTTTATTTTGAAACGCATGCTGGCTAACCATGATGTCCTCTATACCTATCTACTTGAAGGCACCACCTCCATGCTATGTTCTTTTTTTAAGGAAATTGCTCAACTTCACATCTCTTGCGTAATTATAACAGAACGTGGCATAAAATAAAGCTGTTAAGATAATTACAGTTATTTCTGTTGTGAGGATGAATTCACTCAACTATTGGATGCGAGACTACCATCGTGCCAATAAATTGGCTGAACGAATTAAAGAATTGATGCAGTCCCAGCAAGGGGAATCGCAGTCCGCGCAGGGCAGGGCTATGAAAGCAGCTGCCACACGTGGGCTGTTGGCAGAGTTAAACGAGGTATCCTACGTGTAAAAAAAATTATCTACACTTGCGTTTACTTCATTTTTCAATTATGCCAGTAAGCTTCTAATATTCTGCCATTATTTTTTTATTTTAGCAAATCGTGGATTTAGAGTCCTCACTTCACCATTGGGGTGCAAAGGTGCCTACGTCACAAACTTTTTCAACTGACCAAATTGAATCACTTCGACTGGAATTATACACTCTAAAGAAAAAACATAGTGAACTGCAGAATACCTGCAAATTTGCAACAGCTATGAAGAGCAACGGCTCGGAGGAAAATTCTTTAGTGAATCCGTATTTGAGCACTGCTCAACAGGATGTGAAGACATCTAGCCAGGTCTTAATACATATTTTATTAACTCGACTGATGCTAATGCTAACCTCTCATATATGTAAGTGCTTTTGGTTTTACCGTTGACAAGTTGTAATAACGGTAAAGTGATAAATAAAGAAGTAATTGAATGCATGCGTTTGCGTTCTGCTACTGTAATAGGAAAATGGTACATTGGCTCTTTTCTCAACCATATCGGACCTCAAAGTTGTAGAATTACAGGAACGCATGTATTATTACCAAGATCAACAGTTGGATTACATTCAAGGAAAAGTTGGAACTATCAAGAATGTAACGAATAAAATTGGCGATGAAATTGAATTGCAAGGGAATATTATTAACGAAGTCACGCAGAAAATTGATTCTGCGCAAATGCGTATAACGAGGACGCGTCGCTTACTTCAATGGGCACAAAAAAGAGATGGATCTACTTGTTTTCTTGTGATTTTATTGCTCATTTTAATTGTAACCCTTATTCTAGTCTCTGTTCTACTAAAATAGATTAAAGAAAACTTCATTTTCTAGATGTAAGCGACGCTAAAAAAGATGATATTTTGTTTTAAACGAATAACCTGTGTTAAATAGTGACCAGCTGCGATGTTTAAACCATTTGCAGCTTTTGATAAGAATAAGTTTATTATTTTATCATTCTAATTCAATATATTACGTAGGGTGAACACCGTAGTAATGTAGAGTTGGAAATTGTTCATCTGTCCTAGAACGATTTGCCAGGATCTCATTCATTCTAAAATAGCGCATTTTTATTTTAAGGAAAATGTGAGAATATGCATTGTCATCCCAGCATATATCAACGCTTGTTTCATAATTTTGCAAAATCGTTTATGAAATGAAAAGGTTTGAATGATTCAATATCAGAGGAACTTAAGCATTTAAAAATCTTTTACGCTTTAACTGTTGCCGACTCTTGTTATTTGTGTGAAAAATACTGCCGTTTATTCGTTGCTAACATGTCCAACTAAATACATTTACCTGGGGATCTCCTACTACCATATGCAGGACCATGGGAACGAGTCTACTACTGCAGAAGATGTTATAGATGGAAATGAACTTTTGGTGCACTTTGACAGATTCTAGACTTTTTTGGCTTTCTCTCAAGTCCTTGCGTTAAAAGATTTTACATATTGTTAACTACGGCACATTTTACTTGGACATTTTAGCAAATTGTAATATGGATAGCACTCACTCTTTATTGGAAAATTTGAATAATTCGCTCTCGCCTACAGGTGAGTATCATAATATATTACGCAGCATGTGCGCAGGGCACTGATTTCGTACAATGCAATTCCTCTTTTGAATATTGATATCAGAGGATTCCCTTTTGTGGCTCTGTAGTGGAACAAATTTTTTGGGGAAAGATTTAATGCAATGGAAGGAAATGAGTCAGCAGGGCACAAAAGAAATACAGCAGGTAAACAAGAAGAGCAAAATTCTCATGGAGGAAGATGCCAGGCAGCTTGGCCTCACAAGATCTCTTATAGAGGAGGAACGCGCAAGGATAATCCATTTACGAGCTGCTTTGCTACGCATTGAACAAATTATCTACAGTCATTTTGAAGCATTATATTAGCAAAATGCAATATGATTCGTATTTTGTTATCAAAAATAACTAGCTTCAGAAGAAAAGCTGCAAATTGATCGCAATACGATTGGCTTTAGTTAAGACATGACTCACTCTGAATATTTATGAGCTGTGAAGTTTTAAAACATGACCAGCTTTGATCCTCACTTTCTCAGAAACTGCGCAAGTCGAGTTGTCACTTTTTTTGTTAACAGTGATCTAAAAGGGTTTTCGCAGAGCAAACAAAAGCTTTCTGCAATTGTGGTGTATGTACATTAACAATTCACAAAAAGGTGCAAGAATGAAAACAGCTACCTCGTAGCCGTTCCGTATAACATTGTAGCTTTTAACGACGAAACAAAATTTTGAATGAGGTACTAATAATAGACAGGGATGGAAAACAACCGTATAATTTTAGCAGCTCTTCTCTCAATGAGTATTGGGTTTCAAAATACGTGTTTAACTGAATGCTTTCGTCAACAAATTTTAAAACCAGCTCAGGTAGTATAACAATGCATGAAATCTGGACAACTATTCGAGCCAAGCATTTTTTATTTTAGATACAAACTGTGAGCACAAATTCATTTTCAGCGAATGAGAAAGAAGAAATGGGAACAGAAGCAGCTACAATTATTAAAAATGAACTGAAGAGTTCCAAAGCAGTAAAGCTATCAATTCCAAGCACGGCGGTACAAACATAGTTTGAAGTGTAAAATGTGTAAAAAATGTTGTATCTCCTTATCTCGCTTATAGAATCATGCTGGGGTCGTTTTGAAAAATATGGCAGAAATTCCCCCACCCAAAATTCGTTCGTAGTAACGTATTTTAAGTTAAAATTGTTAAAATCAACTTTATCTGCAGCAAGTTCCCAATACTATGATCCTAAGATTGGCGTAAGTATTTTTTAACATACATGTGGAAAAGCGACATCATTTTACTTGTCGTGAAATGAAAATGGCTTGTGTGTGTAGAAAAAATTATGCGAACGCGGTATGGCTGGAATTGAGTGGCATTGTCACCTGTTTTAGTATATAAATACAGATTATTCTTTACCTTGTCCGATTGATTTCGAATTTGTCGGAAAACTCTACGCAAATACTTCTTTATATTGTGCTCCATCACTTGCGTACGATGGTAAATGATAGGATATCAGCAGTACTTCGAATATTACAGCCTTATAAAAATTTGCTAGGTCCTTGCTCTGAGCGTCCCTTGGATACGGCGAAATTGAATACAATTTCCAAACAGAATTGGGCCGCAAAATGTTTGCGAGATTGGTAAGTTCTATTTTCTTTTATTTTTGAATAAACATTTCGTTTTTACTGTAGGCCCTGTCTGGATTGTAAAAGGAAATATTCCGATAAGTGTCCAAGTGAGATTCTAATAAATTTGTCAATAATTCATGGAAATGTAGTTCTATTCATAGCAAAATGGAATTCTGTAAAGGGTATTAGCACATATTTCAGTGATTTTTGATTCCCATTGCAAGCAGTTGAAATTTTACAACTGAATAGACTCAGCAAGTGAATGTGAAGCAGCTGCGGATTACAATGGTATGCAAGAGTAAATAGTCAGAGGAGTCCCATTACTTCCTCGTTTCCTTATTAACGTATTTTCAGGTCCATGCACAGGATATGTAATGGATTTTTCAGACTTTAACATTGGTTGGAGGGACAGGGGAAAAGTTTAGATGCACATGCATAAATGCTACTTTAACTTACACAACAGAGATGCGAAGGCGATGGAGTAGAACATGTATGGCCTTTTGGCCATGCCACAACAATGCGAAGGGTGTACATCTCGGACCGGATGCAGGTGAGCTGCCAAAACCGAACTCATTGATGATTATTGATTTGATTGGCTACTAAACTTTTAGATATGCCACTAACAGCGAAAGTAAGCAGAGCACCTTACATACTCGTTAGCTTTGGGCGAGACAAGCGTTATGCCGACATTTCCGCAGGCCACCACGTGGAGAATTGACAACAGACTACAATGATTTCCGCAAGCATGATTGCTTTGTCATCCTTGGGGAGTTGCATATTTCAGACCTTTTTGTTGAACTTTCTATGTGAACTCAAAAGATTTTTCACTTTGACATTCAGCTCATGCGCACCTAGCTAGCTTACTTTCGCTGTCGTCGCCCGATGTCAGATTGTGAACTTTTGAGATACCGAATAATCGCTAGTCCTACAGCATAGCCCAATAAAGTGTCAACTTTCTGCAAATTTTTTTGCATCTTTTCATAAATAAAAATAGCGTCCAATTGATTGTACGCATCTATTTAGCCTTCCTTTCTTTTCGATCGACAAGCGCTCGTTTGAGAGTTGAGGCAATTAGGTACAACGCTGTAGACTAAGGCATGCTTTATTGCGTAGAATCATGAGCACTTCCAAATTCTGCTGCGTTTTTTTACATGAAACAAAAAGAATGTGTAGGAAGTGTTTAAGGAAATTCTGTGGTTACTCCTGCGATTGTTGCAATAAGTTATCCCTCTAAAATTGCCAGCATGCTGCATGAAATACTTATGGCATTGGCTGGTCATCCTGGAGATGTCGTTCATCTTAGCTGCGAAGAAAGCAATGCTGACGTAGGTACCTCGTCAAGTAGCCCTAAAAAGCCTCTTGCAACTCAGTATACCACTGGATTTCACATTAATACTGCGTTGGATTTTATTTCCGCTGCTGAGAGAGATATTCTCAATCGTATTGTTTCTGTGGGATATGACTTTGCAATTGTTAAAGATTTTATTGAAATGGTCAAGCGATCAAAATTTGATGAATGCCCTTCGGAAAAAGGTATGCAGAAAGAAACGGAAAGCAATAGAATCAGGTCAGAATTACCTTCGTTCGAAGAGGTTGTATACCAGCGCACCACGGAACAATGCCCTAGAGAATCTTATCAATATGGGCTGTACATTTCTGCTATCTGCTCTTGTATGGAACAAATACTTGCCCTCTATTTAAAAATAATTTGCACTCTTGAAAAGAAAATTATGGCAGACCCGATGCTACCAGTTTCTTTCCTGCTGATATCCATTCAGCAGCAGAGAAATGAGCTCCAAACTATGCGACATTTCATTGAGAAGGTGTTGCAATGTTTATTTATTCATGAAATATTTTTTAATTCTTGTTAAAAGCTACCTGCCGAGTAGAAATAATGGAACATTAAAGCAAAGTTTCAGTGATATTTGCTTGATTTACATAACCTATATATGCATGTCCTAGTGATCATGTGAACTTTCTACATCACGTAGCTCATAGATTATTCTGTAGGTACCAGGTAATTTTTCTGCTTATGATAACTTCTTTTTGTTTGGTTGTAAACTATACTTTGTGGTTTTTTGTTTGCCTAAACCCCTGAATGATACTCAATGGAATTGTAAAGGAAGCATAAAGTGCATTTTACTTTGCTTTACTCGCATTTCATGTCCCATGTTTGCGCAGTATTGCTCATTTGACCTGATCATCTATCGTAAAGAAAATATAAGAGATTTTGAAAGCATGTATGTGAATCGGATCTCTTGTGGAAAACTTCTAGACTATCTATGGCAAGGTCGTAAATCGGGAAACCCCGTTGTACAGCATATCTATCAGCGCTTTTTTGAATCCTGCGGCCGTGTCTTTGTGTTTCAGGTATGATAATAACATTAGTCGATAGCGTTTGCATTCTATACATTAGGGCAACATTGCTTATGCAATAATCAGCTCTCAGCACTGCTCATTTTGAAAGTCTTTACTTTTATTTGTTACAATATATTTCCTTAATTCAATTGATCTAGAGCATTTCTTTGAAAAAACAAGTGTACCAAATTTTACCGTATTTTTTTCCTTTGAATTATCAGCTTTGTGGATGGCTGCTACATGGACAATTGGTCGATCCTAATTGGGAATTTTTTATTCAGCGAAGAGCCTTCATTGATTCGAGTGAATTTTCTCACCAGTAAGGGGTTTTCGTTTTTTCTTACTGTTTATGCTTTCCTTGATTCTTACTCTCATTTAAAACTTATGCTACAATCTTTCTACGTAAAACTTATCTTCAGTAATATTTCAAGAATAAACAGTGTATCAGAAGATTTATCTGTTCTACTCACACCTCATGGGTTACATTTTGAATGGGGGTATTTGTTTTACCTCAAAATGGAATCTATTCCAAGATGCTGTATGTCAATCGATACCGCACGAAAGGTAGAAATATAGGGATTGCTTCCAGTACTAGTTGCTTATTTTCCTATCTCGATTTTATCTGGAGCTACAGCCTACTCCGTTTAGCGAAGCATTTCCCGCTGATAAGATAAATTGAGAAATATTCTTTATGTGACATTTTTTAAAGATTCCTAAATTTAATAAAGCGATTATTATTTACAATCAAAAAGGTTTCCCAATTGTCTCTGTTTTTTCCAGGCTCTTTTTATAGGAAAAGTAATGCGATTATTGACGCGCAGCAGGTGCTGTACCAATGCGGAGATGAAAGAGCTTTCGACTTCCGTGTCTTTGCTGGTACTGTTTGCATTCCTGAGCATATGTAATGCGTTGCATGATTGGTTAAAGGGGATCACACTATTGCATTTGTAAGTAGTTTTCATTCCCTTAAGCCGAATACAAAGAATCGTATGCAAGTCATAGTACATTATGATTTTGCATTGCACAGGATAAAAGTTTTGCTATTGGCGTTAATGCTATGATGGCGATGGAAACTGCCATTGAGGAAATGAGAATCAAAGTTAGATTTTTGGATATGCATTGTGGAAATTTAAAGTCTAGGTAGCAGCATCATAAGCCTATAATTAAGTCGATTACAAAGTAAATACGGTAGTGGCAGAGAAATTCTCGAGGCTTTCTGTACTATTGTTTGCTGGATTTGCGCATACCATTTCCCGCATGTCTCAACGTAGGCAAACTGTTATCTTTTTCGATGTAAAAAGCGGCTTGACAGAATGTTTGATTCTTGATCATTCATTTTTTGTCTTGTCCTCGTTTCTAAAAACCGGGATTTTACGAAATACCTCACCAGGGTTCTTGGAAAGGTTAGAGAATATAATTCGTTGCGCTCTTCAGGCTGCTCATCTGTTGTGGCATCTTGTCGTAAGGGAAGCTTTCTTGTTGCTCCATTTGAAGGTATTAAAGGATTTTTTTCTCCTCGGAAATGGTTAGTTACCGTAACGTTCGAATCGAATCTAAGAAAAAACATCTTCCTTGCTTTTACTGGTTTTGCTTGCAATGGTCTATACGGTAGTGCATAATCAACGTTTTTAGACATATATGACTTGCTCTTTTTTAGGACCGTTTTTCCAAGTATTCATCGAATCAAGTTGGAATATGATGCAGAAACCAATCAGTAAGCGAACTGAAAGTGACCTACAGGTTGGCTTGATGTTGCTCAGTAACCCTGATCTAACACTGATTCAATGAAATGCTTATTGAACTTCCTCTTCTGTTTTTCTAGATTGTTGCGTGGCACAATGCAATGGGATTCTTAGAAGAATCATTGTCGAGCTCTAACAGTCCTTCGATTCATAATGAAGGGATCTTTCAACGTTCTTGCGAATCTGTGGCAGGCAACGCTGTGTTTAGCAACGGGCAAACTTTTGCAGTGCATTCGGAAGACGCATGTATATGAAATCGTTTGTATAAATATAAAGTATCTTTCTTTCAAAAATCAGTTGGTTTGCTTTAATGTAACTTTTGATTTGTTACTCTGTAGGTATCAATAAGGAAATAGCAATAGCACGGAGATTTCAACCTAAATTAGGGTATAGTTTGCATGTTAGGTTTTTTTGGAGGATTAAAGTTTCTATACACAAGCGTAACTGAGTTCATTATGTGATAACCTATATCTTTAATTGTAGATGCGGGGGATTTGAACTTGACTCGTTTCCATCCCTATCATCATCTCAGAGTATAATTACCTTAGGAGGATATTCAACGTGAGTTTTATTGAAAGAACCATTTTTGGTCATTTCATTAATGTATTTTTACTTTGTATTTTATTAGAAAAACTTATTTTTTTACAGAATATCCAATTCCAAGTTACGCTTTGGAATAATTGAACAAAAACCGGATTCTCAAGCTAACCCTAGCGCTATGAACCTCTATAATGCATACAGTTGTTGTTGGTACAATCAAAAGCAACGGATATCTCATGGCTTTGTTGTAAGTGCCATAGAACATTACAAAAAATGATATAAATTTCTTTGTAAGAAATATTACCGTCTATACCTGCATATTTTCTTCTTTTGTAAGCTAATGAAAGCACTAGCGACATTTGCCATAGTGCAAACTATCAAGATTGCTTATTTGCAAAATGCTGTTTTCGATTTATTCGGTACATTTTATTTTAGCTTTTTGTTTGATTGATGTAGCATGGGCTGGATTTTGCTTTGGATATTTCTTCTGGACCTGCCAAGATGGTTACACCTTCTCAATTTCTGAGTAGTAGTGGAGGCCGTTTTGCTATTATTTTTCAGAATGATTTTCCACCTTTTCTGTTCAAAAGAGATGGACATTGCTTTAGCCGTACCTTTTGGCCTCGAATTGGTAGAATGCAGTAAATTTAAATTCAGCTTAGAGGTTTATCAATAATTGAAAATTATTTGGAATTTGAACGAATTGATTGGTCAAAGTAGATAAAAAGCGTCTAGTTTATTTATTGCGGTGTTGCGGTTATGTAAAGACAGTGCAATTTTCGCATTCTTTGAAATCTTCACTTGTGAATGCTAGCTGAGTTTTGTGTGGATTGTTGGAATCTACCGAGTCAGTAGTGGAATGTAAGAAAAGTATTTTTGGGATACTTGACTATTTTTGATCTATAGCGGCTGGGAAAGTGTGTTGAGTACAAGATTTTTAAAAGGGGGGGAGTGTTCTTAATGATGTTTGAAAACATTTTGATAAAAGTCTGCTTGCATATTTTTTAAGTAAGAGTGTTTTCTCAGTTATCTCAGAAATAATGTTATCAACCACTCGCTCCCTAATTCTATGTCATGAGCCATCATACACTTATATTTTTAAATCTTATTCACGCTATTCAATATATTCACAGGTGACTGTCTTGCTCTCGAAATTGCGATTCAACGAAATATTTCATCAGAAATGACACGGGAAGCGCAGTCGTGTTTTCCTAATTGTGAAGTTGATGTTACTGCTGAAGTCTCCCTGTATCTAGGTAACAGATTTTAGCATTCCTTGTTCCCTTGATTAAAACAAAAGAAAATACTATTAGTTGTTATTTTTTTGTATTATTACACTTGAGCTTGCATTTTCTGGAAGATGTGGATGTGCCTCAATAGAAAAAGGCGACACGACCGGTTACTCGTTTAGGTTTAATCGTGCTGCCATTCTCTTCGCTTATCTATTCAATTTCGATACAAAACTGAATTAGAGTAACGTAATGCGCAGTATGTTTGCTATTTATGTACTTACTCTACCGATAAGCTTTATTCCCCTGATTATGATTTTGCAATCATCATTTTTTTAAAGAATTTCTTTTTCCAAAAACATACAAGAACAAAGCCCATAACTTCAAATCGTTTTTTTGTCTAAATTGCTTCTTGATTCTGCCATGTGCTCGGTTTATATTAAATACATGGATTAAATAAACATTGCCCCGCTGCTACTCTTCGTCACTCTTTTATGCGAGTTTTTTTTTGGTAGGTGGTGGAGGAATTTGCCGACTACTAAATGGTTCGATTAATCTCAATGCACCAAGCAAGACGTTAGATGCTATGCTTATGGAGAAAGCTTTGCACCTTGGACAGAATGAGTGGAAACAAAACCTCTCGGACGAACAGATACCTTATGCAGATTTAAAAACCAAGGGATTCAGAAGCGACCAGGCAAGCACTTTACCTGTCCTTTTGCTAAGTCAAGGCCGCAGATCTTGGAAAATAACCGAGAAATCGCCTTTATTGGAATGGAATCTAAGGTATACTCATTCTCGGCATGTTAGCCTCCTTCTATGCGCAATGGAACAAGCGACATGAATGTTTTGGTAAATTGTAGAGTTCGTTGTTTCCAGCAAGATTTTGAAGTGTCCCTACATCCCAGAAATCTAGGCCCGGAAGCCAAGAAAGTAGATGGAAATATTCTGAAAACTTCCATGATTGACGTAAGATTCTGTTTAGTTTGTGATATTGAATATATTTTTGTGATGTTCTCGATTTCGTTTCGGATGGGTTCAGGTATCACATATCTTCTCTTTGGACATGGGCACTGCGTACATTGGGTAAAAATCAATATTTTTTGCGTAATTAATTCATTAATTTGTGCTACTTATGGAAGCATCTGCCTAGCAAATATCATTCCCTATTGCACACGTTTCGTAATTTTGCGCTTAGGGTGGTATCCTTGCCCTTAATTTACAACCACAATCTTATTAAATCGAAATCTTTAACTAGTACATGTGAGCATAAGCATTGCGTTTTCATTTACTAGATGTGTTTTTGTTTCACCTCTTTAATGAGCATTCACGAAAGATTAAGAGGAATTTTCAAAGTTACTCTCCAGTTTTCAAGAATGTGTCTATATTGTAGAGCTACAAAGGATTTTTTAATTCACAGGGAATAAAAGCCAATGCACTGAAACGAGTGATAGCCGCCATACATTTCCTCGCTTCTCCCTTGAAGATAGGTCAGCTAATGGGCACAAGGAGTCTGGTCTTGATTTTGCACGGCTTTAACCATTTTTTAGAGCTTCATGAATTCAGTGGTATAATTATCGACAATTGGTTCCATAAGGCCTATCCACCTCCTTTTGATCTTCCAAACGGAGAAACTGCTGTAGCTGAAGCGTCAAATTCTTGGCAAAAGATGCGGCTCTCGTACAATCCCTCGTGGCCTATTCTATTAGTTATCACTCCATCAAATTTAGATTGCTACCACGCAATGTTCCAGCTTTTATTCTTGCTAAAGTAAGAGATATAAGTAAATTTTGCACAATGTAGCCTTTTCATTGGGTATGAAATAGCAATGTTAAAATGTCCCCTCTATCGTTATTTTGCTATGCATATCTTTTCCTATGTAGACGAGCACACCACGGATTATCCCGAGTGTGGATAGATGGTTTCACCTGGAGGAAGTAGGCTTTCATTTCATTATTATAATAAATTCCTAACCATCCCGTTTTTTTTTCTTTGCAAAATTATATAAATGGCGCAAATAGGCTCACGTTGTTTTAAATGTGCCCCTAAAGCTGTGAATCAGTATGCATATAATGTCTTGATTATTTTTAGTTGAGTATCCTGGACCAGATTAAACGAAGTGTATTCGCTTTTATGATCCGTTATTCTAACGAAATTGATTATGCTATATATAATGTTTTGAAGCAGCCTTGTTTTCTGTGCCATTATACAGAAATCATTTGATGGGAATTTCCGGTAGAAAATATGAACTGCGGTATTGTTGGCTTGTTCGTTCGAGAATGGAATTTGTAATAGTACAGCTGCTGTCATACCTACAAGAAAGTGTAATTGAGGTGGGAAAACTAGTCTTATGGTAGAAAGAAACGACACATAAGCTATGTTATCTTTAGTGTATAATTTTTACTTTTTCTTATTGTGTGCTATATTTTAGAGAGATTTTCATATTTTATGCGACCAAATTATAGCAAGCCGCGATTTTGAACATGTCAAGGTTTTACATGACTCGTTTTTGAGCCAACTTGTAACGTAAGAATACGTGATGAAACTATTTTGATTATATTTTACTGAAGAAGTCTTCTTTGCTCACATTTGTGTGGGGAGCAACGTACATGTATAAGGATGTATGTAGAATTATCAAATTATACTACAAACATGGCGTATTTGTACATACCTCGAGTTGCTTTCGTAGCTCCCTGTTGCTGTTATTTGGAACTATAAAAACTCGGAGTATTTTCACTAAATATTTTTGGTGCATAATCCTTTGTATTTTCTGTTTTCTTTAATGAGAGACACATTCAGAAAAGAGACCTTTTGCGTATGCCAACGCTTTTTTCTTTGATGTAAGTTGTTTTTCAAAATGTACAGAAAATGTTTTCTTCGGATACATACTATTTCTCGACCAATTGTAACATTGGTATATGTAATATTGAAATTTTGCCGCTTGCTGGAAGTTGAATTCGAACAAGATTCCAGGAACTATAATGGATTTCGATCCCAAGGCATTGCAAAATCGAAGGTGTGACATGCATCGTAGTTTTTTCGTATTCAGGGATACTTTACCTTTTATATTTGAAAATGTTATTGTATAGGCGTAACCAAAGCTTTAGAATTTGTTCATTTCTACAAAATCCTGCTACGTTCTTACACTGAAGTTTTAATGTCAAGTACTTTTTTCTAATTTGGCAGAGAGTCTTAAGCCGGTTGTGCCAAGCTTTTGTTTTTTTATTTTACTGTTTTGTACGAAAAGATTTTCCTAATTGCTGTTGTATTTTTGCTCTTGCAATATGCGCACGTTTATGTTTGCCTTTTTCCAGTTCTGGGTTGTCTTTAAACTGTTGTCTGTGCCTTTTTGTCTAGAATACTTTGCATTCCTCTTCATGCACCATGCAATTGAAGAGACCGGATTCCTTTAAACAGAATATTCGATCTGTGAGGTGTGACTAATTTTCAGATAGCGCATATCACAAATTACTAGCTTCTTTTCAAGATCATACATATTGTTAGGGTAGGATACGCATGAATATTAAGGGGCTTTATATACTTCTTTTGTTTCAGTAATGAATTCAGCGATCTACTATCTGTGCTTTACCTCGAAATGTGTAATCTCAGTCATGGAGCTTCGCATGTACTTCTCGGACAACTTATTCTTCGGTAAATTTTTGTTTTTACTTACAGGATATTTCTTAAACAAATCTAGAAATATTTTCCACTTCTATATATTTTTTAGTTAAGATAGTACTTGCTTTTTTTGCAGCATAAATTTCAATGGATTTCTCTGTAACGAAATTACTTAGCGGCCGTAATGAATCTACTTACAGTTTTCAGATTGGCGCAATGAGATACTCAATTTCCAAAATTAAGTGTGTTCTAGCATAGATTAAATTACTTGCTAATGCTCTGTCCTATCTTCTCAATTGCTATTATTGAAACTAATTTTGGCTTAGAGCTACCTGGAAATATTGTTAAACTGTCTCAGCCGTTAAAGTTAAAATCGTAGTTAAAATTGCCATATCTGTCATTATTGCGTGCTTTACTAGGCCCACTCCTTCATTTCATAGACATTTTATATCATAGTACTTTCAAAAGAACTGACGAACAAAGATACTAGTGAATGAGATTGTGAAAAAATTCATATCTTGTACAAAAACCGCTAAAAGTTATCACGCTTTTGTTTAATCCCACATGTTTGCATTAATCAGTTTTATAGATTTTGTAAATGTGCATTTGCAAATAATAACGAAGATTCTTCAACTTTTTCTGGATTGCGTTGCATATTTTGGAAAAATGATAAATTTTGCGGATGTCTGTTGTGTTGGTTCCGGTGAAGAATAAGAGCCAGCACAGCAAATCGTTGATACCTCAGGCATTTCACAATACTGCTGATTAATCATTTTGAGCTGTTGGCAGAGCCATTTCATAGCCTCTTCGATACCTTCTCCGTTTTTAGCGCTGCAACCAAATACTGACCTAAGCCATTGAGAGAAACCGCTCATACAATAATATGCAACTATAGCGGATTTCAAGGCTGCTGTTTTCTTTTCTCATTGCACACATAAGTTATTTCTAGTTAAACCGCCTACTTATTTGAAGGCATCCTATCGTTTACAATTTGCTATGCTCGCGTATAGACCCAATAAAGTGAGTTTGCAAATATTTGCCCAGACTACTTTTGGAAAACATAAAGTAATACTATCTAAAACAAATTTGCAACTTTGACTGACCACGACTTCCCCGATAGCTCTGGGAGTATAAGGAGAGATTGAACCTCGGATACAGACATAACCTTCGCTTTATCTTGCTTTGTAGCTAAAACTAGTACAATTGAGACATTCGGTAGCTCCAAAAGAATGCTCCTAAAGCTTCGAGCTGCTGCATTCACATTAATTGAATAAAATAACTGTGAAAAGTATATTACTCATATTATTGGAGGGATTGCGTAAGTGAAAACACATTATTTCCCGTTTTTCATCTCTTTCATTGCTGAAAATAGATTTGAATAAATTTTCGGCGATATGGTAACATCGTTTTTCCTGTCTATCAACACTCTGCTACTCATTTTTGATCTATGAAATGCAACTGGTAGTGTATTACTATAATTTCCGCAAGTAAAAAACAATAAGACTTACATCTCCTACTGCACTCGATTTTGACATAAAAATACCTAGTAGTTAGACCATCAAGACTGGTTCAGAGGCAAAGAAAACATCGATTGCACGTGCAAATGCTGCTACAGATATAAAAAGTGATTCAGACACCCTTTTGAATATCAGCTAGCATCGCTTTTCTATCAATTTGTTGCGTTACTCACCAACTCCGGAGCGTCCATAATTTGCACTGTCGACGACATATATCAAAGCGCACACGTCAAAATTTTCCCGGGATGCCTGGGATATGATACCAACAGTAACAAAAGAGTTAAAATATCGAGTTTGTAATCAGTATTTCAAATATATCTTTGTGTTAAGAGGACACCGCACCACTTCATCATATTGTTTTCGTACATCCCATAATATAAGGACACAGCCTCTAAAATCTACTCTTTCAGCTTGAACTCCTGAAAAGGCAATTGATAGAAACTTCAAAGAAAACTTGGTACGATTAGTATAAATTGCAAAATTATAAAAACGAAAAATTGAAGTACAGTGATACATTAGTATATTTTTCAATATCCTGTGATTGTAGGTATTGAAGTTCATAGAAATAAGGCTCGTTTTTAATGGCATTTAGCTTTGCTCTTTTGCGTAAGTAGAGTAATTCATGAAAATGATACTTTGGGTTGGGCACATCTTCATAAATCGCCCATACTTCAAACGCTTAATGATCGAAGTTTTTCCAGCTTGTGCAGGCCCTTCAACCCTTATTTGGTACGACTTCTTCATGCTGCAAAGGCTCACTATGTCTCCAAGAGTTGAGGAGCATTGCCCCATTTCTTTTAGAGTGCAAGTTCTTGTCATAGGAATAGATCAACTCGGAGGAACATCACAACTTATGTGCGCTTCCTAAACAATGGAATCAGCAGTAATTAGGCTAGGCATATTTTCTAATTCCGCAAAAATTGAATGTTAAATCGTGATAATTGCGGTCGCGTAGCGAAGTTACAATGCCATCAGAAAGCTTTCTGTCGTGTATAAAAATTTTACGAACTCCAGATCTTGGAGTGTGCAAAAAAAAACAGTTGAGGAAAATTTACTTACAAAGCATCACATTTGGCTTCAGGAATGAATAATTTCTATGCTTTCTTGAATGCTCTTTCTTGTATTCTTTTTCCCTATGTGATGCTGCGAAATACCATGGATGACCCTCGGAGCCATGGAGCATGCCGAAAGAATTCCAGAAATTACGCTATTCTACGGGATTTACAGTGCTAATTATAGCTGCAAAACGTGTTTTATACTAAAATTTCCATGGCGAAATTTTAATTCTTGCGCAGCATGTTGAATAGCAGAAAAGATGCGACAACGCTTTAAACATACTGTTGAAATGGTTAAATTTCACGGTACACGTTAATAATTGGAGGATGGGAGACGACTACTGTAGTAGCCTTTTCATTCTCTTTGCTGTTTGTTATTGAGGATTGGCGCCCATAACCATTCTAACAATGCTCATAGAAGTGCTATAAATCTACATGTCTTAGTGCACTCACGAGCAAGCGTAGTACCTGCAAGCTTAAACAGCGAGTCAGATTTCTCACACGCGAAAAGATTCTCTGATTAAATACTAGGGTTTTTGATATCTTCCAGGTATAAACCACGGCCAGTAAATACTAGCAGTATAGTATGTACAGACGGGCATTTTACTCTTTCCAATGAATATAATGGCTGGAATCAAACAGAAAAGTTTCTTTCCCTGATCCCCAGATTGTGTCTTATATACTCTTTCTAAGTATCGACCTAATTTGCTACTCTCTGACAATAGCAGGCAGCCCTCAGTTTGTACAACCATTCGTAAGGTTATTTCAGTAAGTCTACAATAGAATTAATTCAATCAGGATGATTAATTCATTCTTAAATTTAATAAAAGAGGTATACTTGTGCGATAAAAAAAGCAAATACTCAATTTCCTTTATGAACAAGCTATTACGAAAAAAGAGTTTGATCAAAAACTTACAAATAAGGCATGATATTTCCAGCTGCTCCTATGTAGCAAAGTAATCTAGGCAATATAATTACATAATTTTGCGAATTTCGTGTGAAAGCAGATAAAATACATTGCACGATAGTAGCGATCCTATTCTCAAAAGGAAAATCTTTACAACTGAATGAATACTGCAGCCTTTTCAAAGTAAATTCAATTAAACTGTAGACTGTTACTTAGCGGGAGCAAGTCTTTCCCAATTTTGACTATCAATAGCAGCACTAAATACACCACAAATTTGATAGCAAACAGCATAAAAAACCCTTTTCCGATACTTGATAGATTGCGCGGAGTCAAACGAAACAAATTCAGAAGCATTGCCTTTGCTCGTCATTTTTTACACAACATTGGCAATTTCTTCATTTTTTGGGTATAATTCGTTTACAAAATTCGTCGCTAAAGTCGGAACAGATTAGAAGATACATCAAAATATGGCTACCACTTGTCTTATTCACAGCAAAAAAATTTCATACGAAAGCTTGACGTCTGCTTCAAAAAGTAATGTGACAGACGAGTGGGAACGCTTTAACAAAATTTTCCTCTTATCTTTTTTTGTTTACAAAATATGCGTTATTATATTACCCAAAAGCATAACATACTTTCCAGTAACGAGGCTTAGAATACACTAGTTGAGCTTGCTTTATAGTTGATCGAGAAGTACTAATATATCCCAGAGTAACAGTTGCACAGCTTAGCAGAGCAATGCCTTCAATAAACCTTTCGTGTGATTATTTCACCTTCTGTTTACTCCGAAAATGTCTATATAATGGCTTTGGAATAAGTTCATCTAATGCCAAATTCATTAAGGCCCACGATATAGCTAGAAGATATTGCCACCAAGATAGAATTGCAGTATTAAAAATAGTTTGAACTCCAGGCACAGCGGTTACTAAGAAGGTCAATGTTGCGGACGTGCTACAAGCCATGTGCATCCATGGGTTCCTGTTAAATACTTTGAAAAACCACTCCCAGCTTCTTACCTGCCCACGCAAATACGAAGCAAAATATAATATAGAGCGATAACGGTTGATCCAAAATATATCTAACATGAATCCCGCATTTCCACTCAGTCGATGGAATCGAAGCAGAAATATATCTCAAATGGGCACTGCAACGTGTTTTCTCATTACATAAAAACGATACCAGAGAGGAGGAAAAATGTACAGATTATACTAAATAAAAATAAATCTAAACAGAAAATAAAAGATAAAATCGCGCAGCTTCGATGAAATTATGCTACACATTACAGATGCTACCGAACAAAATATTATGAAATCTACTGACAGTATACGCCCTGAGCATTTCACTCCATACGGCCGTTATAAACGATATAGTCCGAGCCCTTCTTGTTCCTCGCGCTGCTACAGAAAAATAAGTCTGCAATGCTGCACCTACAGGAGCAATTCCAATAACTGGCGCTAATATATCAGCCCTTGGACGACACCAACCCAGAGTATCGGCAGTTAAATTGCCGGTACAACCCTAGTAAAGAAAAGAAACTCACTGATATAAACTTTCCGGAGCAACACAGCTTACAAGAAATAGGTTCTGCTAGAGATAGGGCAATAATACAAGCAAACACATTGACAATCGCAAACTCACCGCAGCTAAGGCAGCAGCAATTGCTGGATTCGATGTCAATGGAGTTATGTTTGCAATTTTCCCATTCGCAGCGCCAAGAAATTGCTCCATTCGATTTGCTGCATGAAAATAACAACTAAATGATTAAAAATTACCGCAAAGCTACGAAAGGGTTAAAAATTATCAAGTCAAGCGTTTACCCAATAGAATGAATACCCAAAGTCTTTTCAAATAATGTTCTAAGTAAGATCCACTTGTATTATAATTTCCCAATCAAGTAACATGAAAGAAACAAAACTTACTAGTTGGATTCCAGAAATCTATATTTGTTCTCCACCCAACATAATTTCCTTGAACAACGTATTCGAAACTACTGCAGAAATAAATGAAAGTTTGGGTTGGGGATGTCTGTAAAATAAAACAATCAGCTTAATATAAGTTCAATCGATTTATTTTCTATCACATGCTACACATATTGGACAGCAACGTCTGATTTACCAAAACTGAATATGCTACTAAAACAAGGAAACGTAATTTTTTAGCTATTAGCTATCATACAACGCAATTTTCTTGCTATCTTTGACTACTCCCATTGCATCTTGTTGCAAAGAATGCAAAAGAATGCAAGATAAAACCATCAATACTAATAGCATTAAGCTATACCACCACACCTGACTTGTGTTCACATTTAAGGTAACACGGCTACATTGGTTTCGAATATCAGTCAAGGTAAGAACTCCTAGACTCAAATACAATGCCACACAAAGAGAAGCCAAAACAGCCATAGCTTCGAAAACTGTGTGAGGTAGATTCCCAAATATCCACCAATCTCTTGTCATGATTTGCTGCGCTTTGGGTCTAGGAGGCACCTACCAACAGTATTGCATGAACTCAGAACCGTGCATCACAAAATCATTAAAATGTTTTACTTTAAAAAATAGTGATAAAAACTAACATGCATATTATCTTCGTCAGCAGGTTCTCTTGAAAGTGCCACCGCTGGTACACCATCGCTCATCAAATTCAAAAATAAAATTTGCAAAGCTTCCAAGGGCAGGGGAAGGGATGCAATTATAGCAGTTGTGAGATATATTATTTCTCCAATGTTAGTTCCAAGTAAAAATGAAACAAACTTTTGTATATTAGAGTATATTTTTCGGCCTTCTTCAACAGCTGCTACTACTGTGTTGAAATTGTCATCTAATAACACCATTTCGGCTGCTCCTTTTGCAACATCCGTTCCAGTAATACCCATGGCAATTCCTATATCAGCAGCCTGTATATATTTTAAGAAATATTTTCTAGAAACAGCTATGTTTGAAACAGAAACATTTCAAAGGAAAGGCTACCTTCAAAGCAGGAGCATCATTTACCCCATCTCCAGTCATTGCTACAACTTCTCCCTTGTCTTGTAGAGTTTGAACAATGAGGAGTTTGTCTTCGGGTTGAGCCCTCGAATATACATTAGTGCTAAACACACGAAGCACGAATTAAATGAGAATGTAGCCAAAAACGATACAAAAAAGCAATCGATTAAAACAAAAGTTTGATAAGGACACAATAACTCCTTTTCCTAACTTGGTAATAATTTGAACTATTCTATCTCGAGGTAGATAGGGTTTATATATATCATTCGATTCGTGCATTGCAGAGCATTGAATGACACTACCCAAAGATGCTTCATCGGATCTAAAGAAGAAAAAAAAATGAGGAAAGTTTACTGTAAGAGTTAACGATCATTAGGATACAAGAAATGTACAAAGGAATAGCAATGATAGGAAACATATCATTTCACGATAAAAAATTCGAATTTATATTCGTCTGACCCAATTAAGCCAATTTTCTGAGCTATTGCTCGAGCAGTAGTAATTTGATCACCAGTTATCATTACAACGCGGATACCGGCCCCACGACATTTTTGGATTGAATCGCCTACACCGAAACGGGGAGGATCTTCGGAGCCCACCAATCCAAGTAGGATGAAAGGCTGAGGTCGTAACGACATGTCTTTTATGGTTTTAAAAATAATCACACGTAATTATATACGAAATCTACCTTAAATTTCAGCAAATAGTCAAGTCGTTCTTGTCCATCCTCTTGCTGGGAAAGATTAGAGACATCTTCCGAAGAAAGTGGTACCAGACCAATTCCTAGTACCCTCAAGGCATCTTTTGACATGTCAAAGTTAACTTTCTCAATCTCCGAGAGAATTTCCTCACTAATACCTGCATCCCAATTAATCTGGATACCATTATTTCCTTCTTGCAGACAAAGGCCAACTTTCTCAATGATCTGAGCATAAAGAAACAAATTTTCCCTTTAGTAAAATAGAACAATTTCTAATTTTCTTTATCCTTGAATAGCTGCAAAAATATTTTCAAGTGAGCAAAATCCATGTTCACACCATGGATGCCAGCAAAACTTATACGTTTACAGAAAAAAGGAGTAAAGCTTAAAAGGATCATACTAACGTTCAAATATTTTTGATTCTTGCTTAATTAGGGAAGATGTATGATATGGGGAGGTTCTCTTATTACAATTCAAAGCAACAGTAGTAATACCATTACCTTAAAGTTTCAAATAAAGTATTTCTACTCCTTCAACCCAAACATGGAGTTGATTGTATCATTTTCAAAGAAAAATTATAGCATAGAAAACTATTAGATGCATGTACATACACGATCCGGGGCACCCTTTACTACAGCCACATGTTCCACAGCAGCGCCATTCGGTGATAATAATGTTAGACTTCCAAATTTTCCATGCCGAGGTAAGCTGTGCACAGTTATCATCATTTTTCGCGACGAATTAAAAGGAATCTCTAATTCTTTCAATGCAGGATAATCTATGTGTGCAGAGGTTTCGTCGTTTATGGGACCAAATCCGGCTTTAGCTGCTCCGACAACAAGTGCCCCTGGAAAACCACATCAAAGAAATACAAAAAAGGTCACACAGGCTTCTTTAACCCTTGGAATTTCTAAAAATGAATCATTATAACTCTCGGTGGCTGCATTTAGCAGGAATTATCTTACCTTCGCTCATATTTCCCCGCGTTATCCAAGTATTCTTTGATTTTTCCAGTATAGTTCCATATGAATTTAGATAAGCGGCTAACATAGTGGTCCGAACAAGACAAGATTCTGCAGAAGAGTTTTCTGAATTACCATAATTTGTAGCAATATTATCAAAGTTCGGAGAAGAAACTTCCGTGGACAGTTGCAGGATTTTTCTCTACAAAGCAAAGTAGATGCATGCCTATATATTACCAAAAACGAGGACAGTATCGTATTTTACAGGTTTCAAACAAAAATGCTTTAAAATTCACTTGAGAGCCGACTTACTTTGACACGCTCAGTAAGATCCTCGGGTTTAAAAATACCCCCAAATGGATTAAAACCTCGCGTAGGGTAGAAACTGAAATTTTCGGATACAGAGGGTACTCCCAGTATCCCTACTTCCGCCCTTCTACAGATTGTGGCAAGTCGTATAGCCGTCATTTTTCCTTCCGTTAGGGTACCCGTTTTGTCTGTACATATGGCCGTACAAGAGCCGAGGGTTTCCACGGCTGGAAGCTTATTTATCTGTTGAAAAAGAAGAGAGTTGAAAATGCACAAAAATTTCTACCCAAAGGAGGGGGTGAGCCACTGCCTTATGCATGTATACTCCAAGACAAGACATGCAAACTGTATTTTTCCTACTTTGCAGCAACTAAAATAGACTCACATTAGCGTTTCGATTCACCATATCCTTGGCACCAAGTGAAAGAGAAATGGTAACGACAACAGGGAGACCTTCCGGAATTGAGGACACAGCAAAGCCTACGGCTATTAAAATAATCTGTATGGTATAAAAAATGATAGGTAAAAATAAAAATACCACACCCCTACTCTACCCAAAGCATTAAATATAACAAAATCCTATTTACAATCCGTTTTACCGCAAGAACTTGATTTTCACCAGGTCGAGCTGGGTCCGTGTAATTTGTAAGGATCGCAATAACGACAACAAAGACTGGAAAAAACACAAATGAAGTATGCAGAGAAATTACAACTCAAAAATATACACAGAAAACAACCGTAGGAATATAAAATGAATCACAGTATAAAAATAAAATATAGAAGCAAATGGCAAGAAGAGGCTCTAAAATTGTCATATTTTTAATGTAAACCCAATTTAGTAGCAAATAAATTAATGAGACACACCGAGAACGAATATCGCCAACACGCCTATAAGACCACCTAATTTATTCAATGCGTGCTGCAGCGGAGTCAATCGATTCCCACTACCAGCCTTTTGTAGTTGCTGAGCAATTCGGCCTACTTGCGTTTTCATACCAGTAGCATACTACAGGAATAAAAGCAAAGTATACAAGAATAAAATCCTTAAACAAATAGGATTGAGGAAAAATTTCAAAGGTATAACTAACTGGGTATTCAACTTTTTCAGAAACTAAATGAACTCTTAAACATTTTTAATCAAATCTTGGTTTGGCAATAAAGCAAATTAAAACAACTCTACAGCTATACATATTTCAATCTAGACGGAAATTTTGAGAAATAAAAAGTAATAAATTCGCTTCCAGTGATCACAGACATAAATCAAAGCCTACCACTAAACCGACACCGTTGCCGTTAGAAACGGATGTTGAAGCAAAACATAAATTCGATGCAAAAGCGGAATTAAGTTCTCGTGCTAATAGTGTCTTTTTAACTTCATCTGATTCTCCTGTTAGTAATGCCTCATTTGTCCGCAATTCCGTAATTTCAACAAGGCGCAAATCTGCAGCAATTCGATCTCCTGCAAAAGATACACAGTAAAAAGATGCAGATTATAATACATAATCACTAGGTAAAGAGAGTTACTATAAAAGGTTTTATTTATATATTGGGAATTCTGAAGGGGAAACAATGCGAATAAAGATATGTATTGGCACATTAACAAACCTGTTCGAAACAGAATAACTTCTCCTGGAACAACATCAACTGCTTCAATTGTGACATCTTCGCCGTTACGTCGTACAATACACCTTGGAGCTTGTAAACTTGCCAATTTAGCTAGAGCATTACTCGCTACAATTATTGGCATGTAGAGCAAACATAAAATACGTTCAGTAGATGAAAGAAACAGAAGAAAAAATATTTATACAAAAATAAACCGTCAAATTGTACATTATTTCAGAGGATTACTTTAACAAATATACAGGAATGTATCATTTCTAAATGACACTGTACACAACAATGGGGATGAAAATACAACGAGCTGACTACATGAGGGGAAACCATAAGAATTAATAGCATGAAGATATATAAGAAGAAACTGTTCTCTCTAATTCTCTTATTCGTAAGCAAGGAATTGCCACTTCAATGCATAGTATACCGGATCTTTCCATGTATGTAGCCAGTACAGCATTTAAGGTAACAATAATGATAATGGCAATCCCTTCGACCCATTGTTGAAGAACTAAACTCGCAACTGACGCACATAACAAGAGTATTACAACCGGACTCAAAAATTGACTCAAAAAGAGCTTGAGCAACGATTCCGTTTTTTCCTTTTCTAGAATATTTGGTCCATAAATTTCCAAGTTTCGTTTGATAGCAGCAGTTGAGAGTCCTTTGGAAACATCTTCCAATCCGAGTTCGGCCATTAGTTCTTGAATAGGAGAAGAGGCCACATGATTTTTTCCTGAAGAGGGATGCTCATGTTCCACTATGTATCTTGCCGCCTCAAAAGCGGCGGGATCTTGTGCTTTTGCTTCCTCAACAAAACCTTGCAGTGAAACGTGCGATAAGTGTTCAATAAGCTCTGACTCAAGATTATCGGGAAAGTCAGAAGGTCCTAAAAGGCCTGTTGCGTGAGGAGGTTGTGCAACACTCGCTTTTATAGTATGTTCGTTCAAACCATGGTTTACCGGTCCTGAGATACTACGTGGAGGATTAATAACGACAATATGCGAACTATGCATCCCAGGATCCACAATTTCAGGCTGATTTTCAGCCGTTACTTCATTTCTACCCAGCTGATTAAGAATTCCTCCTTGGCCATCCTCCTTCCTATTCATTGGTAAAATAGAAATAAAAAAGGAACAAACAGAAGCTAGACCTATTTTTATCTTCTGATATCATAGGCTAAGCCAGGCTGAACCCAGCGAATCGAAAATAGTAAGTGGAAATGCAGAGGGTTCTTTAGGGATTTCAGTGGTACGTTCCTACCTAATGAAGTATATAGGAAAAAAGAAGCTTTTACAATCATAAGAAGCCAGACTCAAAATAAATTAAAAGCACTTTCATCGCTCTAAAGAAAAATATTACAGTGCACTATCAGCGAATTTTCTTGAAGCAACACTTTGCAACCTCAAATAGACCGTGCAAACAAAGTTGTCGCGCCCCTGGATCGAATGTGAGAGACCGTGGGCACTTCGAGTAAAATACAATATGTTAAGTCAATTCTGAAAGTGTACTGAAGGGTTATCGCTCACTTTCTAAAGTAGTTAGTGTTCCCGAGTTACAAAAATTTATGACCCCTAGCAGCGAGCAGATAAAAATAGCCCCTTCGATGCATCCTTCCGTAATGTAACTGAAATTATGTCTTTTTTAATGTTTTCTGATGCCGTTTGTTATCATTCATTAAAAACATTTCGTCTACAACATCTCCTTACTGTGGAAATATATGCTGAAGACTAATAAATACAAATAAATGGTGACTGGCTGCCGAGAAAATAATTGTTTAAAAATTCATTGCAAGAAGAAAACTTATTTGCTACATGAAGGTCTAGAGGGAGATGTTTTTCTATTTTATAGCTCATCAAAATACTCAATGCTAAAACAGAGTATTACAATATCGAAATGGTAAGTTAGTTTCCACTCATTCTGATAATTTTTTTAATAATAAACTCCCCCAGTCATCTAAGTGAAGAGGCTTGGAACAATTTAAAACTCAATTTATAAATGAACATTTTCGGTTTTAGCACTTTAAAAGCAAAACGTAATGAGAAGCCGTAGGTCAAAAAACACGTAAAGCATTATGCGCGTACTATCCTGCTCATCATACTCCTCACAAAATCTCTCACAACGTAGCTAAGTAGTAACGATTCAGTGCAAATTGCATCTTTTTGACAAAATAATCAACGCTTTCGCTGTTTATTATTCTTTAGGAGATAGACGTTTCTTTACAACTACATAGTTTGCGGTATCATGCGAGAGAGTTGGTGATAGGAAATGTAATAGTATGGATAAATGAGTGAGAGCACACTGAACAAGCTCTTCAGAGGCATAGAGACACTAAGGATGGTACGCACTTAGAGTAAGCCGCTGAAAGAGGAAAATAAATTCCATAGTTTTAGCTCAGAGAAGCACTTGGGTCTATACTAGTCATTGTTCTACTTTGCATCCGGTTTTGCAAAAGATTTAACTTTTTTCTTGAATTCTAAACATTTCGTCATCTTCCATAATACCTGCTTTTCCAAGAAAAGTATGTCATATCCGTATCTCGTTTGCTAGAAGCATCCGAGAGCATATTCCAGTCTGCAACTTCTCGATTCACTTTTGTGTTTTTGGAAAGCATATAGTGCTGTGCTTAATCATGCTGCGTTCACCTTTCCTTTGACAATCGAATCACTTTTTGCTAAAGGGGGTATGTCAAGTCTTAGTAGCAGTATCATGCTCCCGTAAACTAAAAATTCACAGTCTCTTTTATTGATAATCTTTTATTTTCATCACCTAAGTCGTTTGAAGAGTAGATGCTGTGACCATATTTTCAAGCTTTTGCTCTGCGACACCGACAGAAGCTGTTGGTGATCTCCAACTAACATTTCAGACTTGGCAATTTGTACTCGTGAGGTTCTTTTTCTGGGATATTGCTATTGATAAAAAACAGGGTAATTAGACGATTTTAGTTTTGATTTGAAAGTACCCAAATGTTTTCTCTGTCTAAAAAATGGAATCGTTTCTTTCTGTTCAAATGGGACTTCCTCTCTCAATGGTATTGGGTTTACTCGGAGCAGTTTTGTTTCTAAATCGGAAAAGGCTACAGCTGCATTGTGAAAGCCTTTTTTCAAAAGAGAATTCACTGTTGAAAATCTCTTCCGTAGATCCGGAAAAGCAAGGACAAGGGCTGTCCCAAGACGTCGTTTTGTCCAATCCCAACTGCAAACAAGAGAGTCTCGCAACAGAAATCTTTATCTATTTTGGTAGTCAGACAGGGACTGCTGAATCATTCGCTAATTTACTTTATGAGAAAATGAAGTCTTCAGAAAGCTTACTTCCAACTGTTAGAGACCTAGAGGTACGCTACTAGTTAACTTATTCCTCTTGTGTATCACAATGATTTTTAGCTTATTCAAAATATTCTGCAAGATATTAGGACGCTACCAGCTTAGTACTTTTGTAACAATATTATTCAGTGAGGGGAAGAACTTTTTGATGCAGAATTTTTTGAAGAAGATTTCTGTTCTAAATTATGTTGTAGATTTGTGATAATTTTGCTTGTTTTTTATGTTCTCAAATGAATTTTATTTTGAGCATAAAATGACCGGGCGTTATATTTATTTCAGAATAGCAAAATGCTTAAATAACCATTTTAGGAGCTCTGCATATAAGTCGGTGCCCTCTTAAAGCAGATTTTTCTATATTTAATGCGTTGTATCTTTGCTATTCAATGAGAAAAAGATTATCATGGGTTGTAGGTACTGGAATCGACAAATATTCTCTTGAATTTCTGATTTATTCAATCATGCTCTGTTTTTGTTTTATGCATTATGAATTTTGTTGTTACCATAGAAGGGGAGAGACTGTAAGTTCAAGAATTTCCCCCCACCTCTTCTTGATTATTTCTCTTTTGCAGGATTTCGATGCGACATCATTCTTGACCCACAAATGGGTTGTTTTGATAGTTGCAACATACGGAGAAGGAGATCCAACTGATAGCTCGGTGGAATTTTACAAATGGGTAAGGTTGAAGAAAGAAGCAGAAATAAAATTTTATTTGCATGAAGCAAGAGTGGATCCGTAGTAAATACTAGCATTTGTCGGAGAGGATAATTGATGAATACGTGTTACGATTTTACTTTGCTGATTGATATTATTTTGGTCATGTAACTCTTTCAATATGCCCAGTGTTGACCCTATTTTTTCTCTTGATTGCTTAATGTCATACACTACTAGAGTGATGTACTCCTCGTTTAAGCAAGAGAATTTTGTGTGGAAGATTAAGATTTTAGTATAACTTCAATGCTTTGGCAGTTAAAAAATCAATCGGACAAGGCCTGTTTGGCAGACATGCAATTCGCTGTAATGGGATTGGGCAATAGACAATATATCAATTACAATGCTATGGGACGAAAAGCAGAGAAGCTCCTCAAGCGCTTAGGTGGCCACCCCATTTGTGAAAGGTCTTACATATTTCTGCTACTATGGCATAAAATCAATTCTGTTTACCTTAGCTGGATAGATAGACAATTGTGCATGCTACAGGGGAGAAGCAGATGATGATAAAGACAGTGAAGCAGATTTCCACGATTGGTTAAAAATAATTCTACCTGCCCTAGTGAAGGCCCAAAATACATCGTGTTCAGCTCCTATACAGCCTTCCCTTTGCCCAGAGAATGATTCTTCTCTTCCGTCAGCTAAATGGAAACTCTGTAGTATGTTTGCTTGGAATGTTTGTTTCAGTTTTGTTTAGACTCGTTAAAGTTTTTGTTTTGCATGATTTAAAAGTGCCTTTTATTTGTATGTTTGCTTGTAATGTATTTTTCATTCAGAACGTGCTCCATACGATGTTCTATTTTCGTCTAAAAAGAAGGAAGAAACCGTCTCTCTTTCTCAAAATAGTGCAACTACCAGATCCTATTATAATGCAAAAGTAGCGACTGTAATCTCCGCATTCGAATTACGACAATGCCCTGATACAGACTCAGGATTGTCGACTTATCATGTGGTAATTATTTTCACTTTGGTTATTGCGCATGGAATGCAATATATAGGCAGTATCTGGGAGTATGATTGTAGCCTTTATAGCAAGTCAAGGCAACAAAACATTCTTGAATGGCTTTCAGCTTATCGTCTGTGTGTAGAGAATGTGTTTTGAAATTGAGATTGCAAAATGATCGAATACTTTCTAAAAACTAGCCAGTAAAATTTGAAAGCCACTGTTTTGTATGTGCCCTATTGTCTTGATGCAGGAAATTGATATTTCAGGTGATGCCTCTTTGTCATATAACACAGCGGATACTCTCGATGTTTTCCCTGAAAATTCTCATTCGCTGGTGAGAGCTGCTCTGAATTTTGAATGATTTTATGTGCCAAAAATGCAAGAGGGCTCCCAAATTTCGTGTTTTCTTCTTCTATATTGCAGGTGAATTGGTGGGCTCAGCGGCTCGATTTAGAGAAAAGGGGAATATATTTAACAGATTTTGCGCATTTCCATTCAAGGCCAGAATCACAGGCGTCTGCTAAAACTGCTTGTCCGCCTTCTTGTACAGTTGAGGTCTGGACATGTTACCATCTTCTGTAGGAATTTTTGCAATTTTGCATCCATTTTTCCTTGAGGGAGGGTACATAGAATCTCTGACAGAGTGGCTGCGTTTTATTCTATTTTTAATGTGTCTCCCAATTTTGATATTTTGTGTGTTTTTATAATTGTTTAGGAATTGCTACGTTGCTATTGTGATCTATCCAGTCTTCCCTCGAAACCTGTTTTACAAGATTTGAGTTGTTTCATTGAAGAAAAGAAGGAGCGAGACGCCTTTCAAGAATTGCTGTCGGATAAATACAATTCTCTTTGGAAAAGTCATGTTCGATTTAAATTCCATTATTTATTCACCCCTATGTGCCTGTAACATTGAAGATTCCTTCTGTGATTGTTTTGTAGTTTCAGCAACTTTTCTGTCTATGTTTTTATAGGTCAGAGAGCAATCATTCAATTTGTGCGAGATCGTGGAAATTTTTATGTCTACAGCTCAGTTTGACCCAGCTGGTTTCTTCCAGCTCATCGCGAAGCAGCGCCCTCGACCTTATACTATTTCATCATCTTCCACGGTATTAATGAATGTGTTGCATCGTTCGTTTGTGCATGTTATACTTTAAGAAATTACTGCACTTTTTTCTAAAGTTCATCTTTTAATCTCTCTGTTTCAATCTTCTTTGCACCAGAAAAACCCAACGCAACTCTCTATTACTGTTTCTCTAGTCAAGAATTCCTTACCACCGCTGGAATCGACTTTACACAAAATAAAATCCGCAGGTTTGAAGTTTTTTCTAATCTTGCTCATCGTGTTACGTTTTAAGAGTGTCTCTTTCCTTATCTCGCCGTAATAATGCAGCCGTAAGATACTCTGTAGATGCATATATGGATAATAATTCAACTCTACGAAGCTATTTTTCACTTGTTAAGCCCCCCCCCAATCGTTTCTGCTTTCTTATCTCCACACGTATGATACTTTTATCTACAGTCCGTATTCAAATTGTATGAATGCCCTCTTTTTGTGAGTTGTGTGTCTGTATTCTACTATTTTGTCATTTGTTTAAAAAAAATTTTTATACACGGATTTTAATTAGGAGAAACTTTTTTTTCATATAATTTTATCAGGCTTTCTACCCAATCTTAGCAATAAACAAATTATACAAACCTGGTCTGCTGAAAGATCGCATGCAGGTGTTTGTTCGTCCTATCTTTGTCGAAATGCGATCAAAAGCATGCCAGTTCGAGTAACAGTCAAACCCTCCCATTTTAAAATTCCTCAGAATCTTTCTGCTCCAGTTATAATGGTGGCTGCAGGGGCAGGTACGCTGTTCGAGAAAGAAGTAGCTCTAGTCTGTTTTATTTCTGAGGGAATAGGTTTGCGCTATCAATGTCTAGCGTTTAAAATTTTCGTTGAATGACTCATTCAATGAAGGTTTGCTTGCTGCAGGAGTAGCGCCATTCCGTGGATTCTTGCAGGAGTTTTCTCATTCCAAAACTGCATGCTGTGATGCTGTTTTATTTTACGGATGCTGTCACTCGGATCGTGATTGGTTGTACAAAGAGGAGTTTCTTAAAGCAGCAAACGAAGAAAATCCTGTTCTTAAGCATTTATTTTGCGCTTTTTCAAGAGAACAGGTGATTTATTATAAAATTGCAACGTAGTTGCTGACTCTTTTTTTTTTTTTTAATCGATTTCTTTAGCTTTCTAGTGCAATTTTTTCTTTGTAGCCGTCTTCAAAACAATTTTCCTCTAAATTTGAGCCTAGCTGATCATTCGGATGTTGTATGGATAGGATTGATACGCCTCTGTAGCACTTTTAAACGTTTTATGAATGCTAGTCTTATTCCTTCTATTATTTCGGTTTCATTGACAGATAGCTAGCATCCTGTTTTACTTGATTTCTAGATGTACTCTATAGATATTTTGTGCGTATTCAGCAACATAAAGTATATGTGCAACACATCTTAGCACAACAACGTCAGCTCGTTTGGCAGATGCTCCAAGAAGGCAGCACATTTTATATTTGCGGGTAAAAAGGAGTAGATTAAGGTGTTGTTTGAATGATTTTTTAAAGAGTTTGCACTTCTTTTAAAAAGCCCATTTATATCTCAGGTTGTAAACATGTTACTGTGAAATTATAAGTTCATAGCTTATTTTACTCGAAATTTTTATTTGTGGTCCCACGCGGGTGCTACTTTGTCTTTAAGATTTTTTCTTGTGCACAAATTGCCCTTAGAGGTACTAAGATGGGAAATTCAATCCTCAACACTTTGAGGGATATCGCACAAGGAAATAAAGCTTCACAAGGATATATTGAAGATCTCTTGAAAGGTTTGACATATTAAGTTTACTCGCATATTTTTGCTTTACTGATATGGTGGATCTCTTCTCAAATATATTCTTAAAAGAATACAAAAAATCGTTGCATCTTGTGATCTTTTTCTGGTATTTGTATTCAACGCTGGAGGAGTTTTTTCTTTCGTAAACCTCTTTTTTTTTTCCTCTAAATTATAGTCAGAAAATACAAAAGAATGCCTGCTGGATGTTTTATCAGGTCATCGCCTAATTATGGAATTGTGGGGATAAATTTGTCCGCGAGAAGGCTGCATTACACTTTAATTGGTATTTTGGGAAGTGAATACAGTTTGGTTTATATATATAACATAGATTTGGGCATAAACTCTCTGCATTATGCTGTGATAAGTCATTTTTTAGTGGTTAGAATAGCAAATGAAGTCACCACCACTGACGAATGACATACGATGTTTTTTCGAGTTTATTTTGTATTGTAAGAAATAATGAAGATTTTTATAAATTTTTGCCATACATTTCAGATTGAATGATTTATTATTTTAAGGAATACTATATACGTATGCACTTAAAGAAAATTTCCGTCTCTAATACTTTTAAGTATTTATTGCACTTAAAAATTCAGAAACTTGCAGCATGCTTAGCCAGGCGAAGCATGGCTATTGTAGTTTTGTGTGAGCTTCTTTTGAATTATAATGCATGCTAGACTTCCCTGTTTGACATTGAAGATTAAATTTTCAAGCAGTACGCAATTTTATATTTTAATTTGCTTCAAGCATGTTGCGAAGTACAAAGGGAAGAATGCCTCCATTCTTGAAATATTCTACCTGTAGCAAAATTCATATAATTCAGCTGGAGCCTTGGAATTTTGAAAGATAGATAGCATTTTTAACAAAGGAAAATCCTAACAATTTTGCTGTTGCAAGCCATGGATTTGCATACTATCTTGGAATTATATATAGAAATCTTATCGGACAATAAATTAAATTTACCTCTGCTTCGGTATCAATTCTGCATTTAACTAGGAAAGAACGGTGGCTGTCCAGGTGTACCTCCAGCATCTGTCCAGGGTATAATTTACCCTCATATAAAGGAATAGAGAATCGCTCCTTCCCTATCAACAAAGCGAAATCTCATATTACAAAATTAACCAAAAATTCGTATCCATCAGAGCGATCCTTAGGCTATACTCGCAAGAATTTCCAAGGCGGAAAAGTTAGAGAGCATACCTGTAATACCGAGGCTAGTAGCTGAATCTCCCTCACCAAATTGAAGCGGTAAAATACCCATTCCGACAAGATTGGTGCGATGGATCCGCTCGAATGATTCAGCAATGATTGCTTTAACTCCTAGGAGGAATGGACCCCTAAATATAAAAGCACACACTGTTTTGTCATCAAAAGATTATTCTCAAACACTATTGTTTTAGAGAATCAAAAATTTTAAAAAACGAGTTTATTTTCATGTTAAAAACAATACTTGGCTGCCCAATCACGAGAGCTCCCGCTGCCGTATTCTTGTCCTGCTATTACAATTGTTGGAATATTATCCGCCTTGTAACGTTCAGTGGCATCAAATATCGTCATCAGCTCTCCGCTTGGTACATGAAGGGTCTTAGGTCCTGTGCAAACAAGAAGAAACGGGCATAACGAAGAAAAAATATAATTTTCATACTAACAATGTCATTATAATCAGAGGGGTATGACAAAATACCTGCTTCTGGGCACATCTTGTTGATTAGCCTTATATTAGCAAATGTCCCACGCGTCATAACCTAAAAAAAAGAAATAAAACACATTTGTATATACATATTGATAATACTATTATTTTATAGAGTAGCTGCTTGGTAAGAAATTTAAAATGTGCGATTATAACGCCGAGTATATATTCGCATGAATATGCCCAAAAATATGCATGCCTCTACATTATATTTCAACGAATATCGTATACAGTGAAGTGTAGAACATTATTTTCTCCCTTTATTAATATCATTTGAAATCTACAAATATGGGATAAACGCTCAATGATCTTAACAGGGGGAAAGAACGATAATCTGTAATGCACTCGTTCCATTTTCATTCCATCTATGGTATGGGAAGCAAGACAGAGTATTCATCCGTATAAAATTTGACTGAGGCTCTGTGGATAGTTATGCTTCGTGATTAAATAAAAGTAGATTCATGGTTTGATTACAAAGTTTCTCACCTCGTCATTGCCCCTCCGAGAGCCGTAAGTGTTGAAATCCTTGCGGGAAATTCCTCGTTTTCCAAGATATAGAGCAGCAGGAGAACCTTTAGCAATATTTCCTGCGGGTGATATATGATCAGTAGTTATTGAATCTCCTAAATAAAGTAGGCAATGCGCCCTAGCGATGTCCGTGATACGTGGTAAGTCCGCTGTCATCGTCTGAGCAAGATCGAAATGCGTTCAATGAGAAGAGATGCATACATCTACTTATATTAAGAGATTAAAGAAGTGCTGAAATTATAAAACCTGAAAAAAGGGGGGATTATGAATATAAGAAGAAGCATCGTCCCAAGGAAATTGAATTGAAGTAAACTCGGGAAGGGCATTCCAAGAAGGATTTCCCTCTTTTATACGTTTATACACTTCGATGAACATACTTCCCTTAACATGTACTTCCTCTAAAGCTGCGATTTCCCTAAAACAAATTATACATTGAAAAAGAATTAAAAATACTTTTAATTTACGGCTAGAGCGGATAATCACTTTTTTCTCTTAAAAATTGTAATAATATCATGTTTTCTTACGCTGAAGAAGGCCAAATATCCCTCAAATACACAGGTTTTCCGATTGAATCTGTACCAATCGGATCGTTTTCAAAATCATGGTCAATTCTACCAGCTAATGCAAAAGCTACAACCAAAGGAGGAGAGGCCAAATAATTAGCACGTGTTAAAGGGTGCACTCTCCCTTCGAAATTTCGATTCCCGGAAAGAACAGCAGTAACGACTAAGTCTTGATCTACAATGGCAGTGGCTACTTCCGTATCGAGTTCTCCACTATTCCCAATACATGTCATACACCCATAACCAGCATGATAAAATCCCAGTTTTTCTAAGTAGGGCATCAACCCAGATTGCTGCAAATATTCAGTGACCTGAAAAACAATGTAGAAGGAAAGATAAACAGCAAGTGAATCAAGAAATGAAAGATATGGCTGCTTTCACAAAAACAAAAAAAACGTCATCACACCCTACCGCTTTTGAACCAGGTGATAGAGATGTTTTTATAAATGGTTTCACACGCAAGCCTTTGTCAAAAGCTTTCTTGGCAAGAAGCGCTGCGCCTAGGAGTACGGTGGGATTACTTGTATTCGTACAAGAAGTAATACTAGCAATGACAATTGAGCCATGATTCAGCTCATACTCTGAGCAGAATACAAATAATATTCAACGTTATTCGCAAAATGCATTCTATAACAAAAGCAATCCTAGAAAGTTACAAGATATTCACATAAAAATATGAAAAATGAAACAAAGTGGTCTATGCTTCTATACTCGTGTCTTGAAACATGAAGCTAGCTGTTTCATCCATAGAGGGAACGTTGTAACCTTTGAAGCCCACAGGGGCTGCAAGACTCGTCTATAGAAAAAAATACAAGGTTTGAACAGAGCACATAATCTTTAGTTAGATGTAAAACAAAATATATTCTTTTTCCATAGAGAAGCTTGACCTGAAAATCAGATTTAATATCACTCAACGCAACTTTATCTTGAGGACGCTTAGGGCCAGCAACGCAAGGTGCAATAGTATCAAGATGTAGATGCAAAACGTCCGAGAATGTTGGTGTCCTTAGGGTTGGATCAGAGTGATTGACAAACAAATTATTCGATTGTAGATATTCCTTCATGACTTTAACCTAGAGTTCAAAAATTTCACCGTTCCAGTCCATTAAAAAAATTCCAACGGTTCTTGCTTACTCGACAATTCATATAGCATACTCACGTGTTTTTCGCTTCTCCCTGTCTGTATCAAGTATTTCAACGTTTGATCATCCACCGGAAAAAAGCCCATTGTTGCCCTACGTAGGATAGAATATTTAGGCACGATGAAATAGTATGAATGCCATCAATTTATTAACAGGAAACAACTAAAAATGGGTTAAATTCATGTGCAAATTGTAACGTATTTTTGCAATAAGGGGGTACAAATTACTTACCCATATTCTGGTGCCATGTTTGCAATAGTGGCACGATCAGCTAAGGACAAGGTTTGAACACCTGCGCCAAAAAATTCCACAAATTTCCCAACTACCCCATGTTGTCGAAGCATCTGGGTGATAGTAAGAACAAGATCCGTTGCCGTTGAGTGATCAGGAAGTTTACCAGTCAATTCAAACCCAACAACTCTAGGAAGAACCATACTCATTGGCTAATAAAAAGTAAAGAACAAGTACTATATACATGTATGTATGTCACTCTTTGGAGATGCATTTAAAGGGTAATTTTCTTACTTGACCAAGCATGACAGCCTCAGCTTCGATACCACCCACACCCCATCCCACTACACCGAGAGCATCTATCATCGTTGTATGCGAATCAGTTCCAACTAGAGAATCGGGGTATAGCATGTTGTCAATATCAAAAACACAACGCGCTAAAAATTCTAGATTGACCTAATTTTAAAACAAAACGCAAAAACATTTAGCATAAAAATGCTCACAAAAATATGGGTATAGATCAAAAATAAAGTATTAAAAGGCCATTTTCGATAGTTTGAACTGATACATTTTTACTCATTAATCATCGAAGTAAGCATTTACCTGATGGACAATTCCAGAACCAGGTGGAACAATCAATAAATTGTTAAATGCTTTTGATCCCCATTTCAAAAACGAAAATCGCTCACTATTTCGCTGCATTTCCATTTCTTGATTTTTTTGAACAGCTGAATTCCTGCTCTCATAACAAAGCGAGGACCAAAAGAAAATATGTTGTAAATAGTGTTTTATAAATTCTTATTTCTCCTGCACATTTCCTACACAAAAAGATGGCTAGACGTACATTCGACTATAATCAACTTGGACAGAATGATCAATTACAAGGTCCACCGGAACAAGTGGATTTATCTTCGAAGGATCGCCACCGAGTCGACACATGGCATCACGCATAGCAGCAAGATCAACGCAAGCGGGGACTCCACTGAAAGGCATATTGAGTAAAGTAACAAATAGATAATAAGAAGAGTAAATATTCCAAATATAAAAAAGGTGCGCTAGAAAAAAAGGAACTAACGTGAAATCTTGTAGTAAGACGCGTGCTGGCATAAATGGAATTTCTTTCATGTCAATACTTGATTTTTCCCAATTCAAAATGGTTTCAGCATCAGCTTCTTTGATACTGTAGAATTGAAATATATAATACGTACGTTGCGAATCAAAATCGCAGCATGTAACAAAAAAAACATTTGTAACCAGATAATTCCAAGTAAACGTAATCAAAAGTAACTATACCTTAACCCATTGCAGTTTCTCACAGCTGCTTCAAGCAGTATTCGTATTGAATAAGGTAATTGCAGTACACGCACTTCGTCCAGAGCTGAGAGAGAAGGTTGGACACTAATTTACTAAAGCGTTTTACCTACCTTAGGATAAAGTGCAGAGACCTTTTCATCAATTAGTATATAAGGAATCATGTTAAAAGCATATATTTCTGCTTGCTACTCGCATTTCACACAGAAGTCCATCAATAGAAGAGTCGATGCTTATTAAAATTTTTGAGCATACTTGCCTTTAAAATGGAAGAAATATTTTGATGGATCACTCGGCAAATTTTTAAGGATTCCTCCAAATGGATGCGATGCCTTCTTTTGAGAGTATCCAGGGGAATCGCTCGTGCTAAACTGCTTCTGACGGCAAAGGATGGGCAAGCAATATTCTTGAGCACCACAACATTTTATGCAAGACCGAGAAAACCTCCTGATTAGAGCCATAATAATAAATGCACTCCTACACGAGGAAAATCGTTGTCAAAATTTCTACAAATTAAGGAATTGTTTTCATCACACAGCCTTCCAACCTGAAAAGAGTGAAATAATACCGACACCCGTTGAAAACAAGCAAAGGATGAAGACAAGCAAGTAAAGAAGCAGCCGTTACAATTCTCTGCTGTTTATAAGGAAAGTACGCAGTTCCATTGAACAAGAATAAGCTGCAAATTCAAGAGGATGGGAAAGAAATATTTAATTGCTCAAATTAAAAATACATGGTCTCAGTGATCTAAGAATTCAGACAAAAAGGAACGTTTTTTTGGTACAGATAAACTCAAAATCGACTTGGTCCGAGGGAAGAGGAAATTTTATAGCTACAGATAAGCTCAAAATCGACTTGGTCAGAGAGAAGAGGAAATTTTATAGCTTCAGATAAGCTCAAAATCAAAGTGGTATTAGGGTTAAAAAGAATGTGAATGGTGATATGATACTTGCCTCTACAATTTCCACACAAAATAACAATTACTATTATGGAGGGTTCGAGCTTAAATACTTCGAATATATTGAAAGCTGTTAACATTTATTTCTTGATCGCCCACACGCACTGTTAAAACACGGTAGCCAATCGCACCATTTACATTCATATCAGTAACTTGCACGATTCCACAAAATTTGTTGTACTCTAAAATTCGCAACGTAAGAAACGAGTTAATTTGTTTTGTCTCCTTTATCGTTCTTTAATTAGCTTTTAAAGAATTTCTTAAAGGTTTAAACAGCGAAGAGTGAAACTATTTTACTTCATTATTAATCCATTATAGGCATTCCAGAACTTGTGAATATAGTTGCATGCTCTTCGTTATAGCATGTATATAAAGCTTGATAGCTGAAGTTTTTTCGTGTCATTGGACAAAAAATTATTTGCATCTCAGGAATACTTTTACGCAAGCATGCTTCTCTGCATACATTGCAAAAAGTGAATTGATTTCTAATGATTGTCGGGAATTGTATTTTATAAATCTAGCGATAGCCGCTTTGTTTCTGTTTTTCATCTTCGTTTTAAAAATGGTGAAATTACGCTAAAAATGAACTCGATTGTTTTCTGAATTTAGATAACTTGACGAATTCTCAAAAATTCCTGCTTTTTTGCCAAGACTTATTTGACTACAAAGTGACTACTAAATTTTCTAATTCTTTTGGAAAAGCATCGTAGTGATCCGTCAAATATAAAAATAATCAACACCCACCAGTTTATCAAAATGCTGAAGGAATTTGACATTCCATCTGTCAGCATTCCCTTTATTACCACAAGTGTCCTCTGTTGTTCTAATTAAACATCAACATTGGTTGAATAGAATCACAATACAACTAACTGCATACATAAGGCGCATTCATTTGTGGTAATGGGTGTCATAGGAGCAAGGTTTATATGTTGCTACAGGAGTAGAAGAATCACTGTTCCATACTAACTTGAAAATCCTTTGTAGCTGATTCTTCCGGTTGCTATCGCTTTTGTGGAGCATTCATTCAATAATTATTGCAGAGAGTCTATGTAAAATGAATGCGCAGAAGTCAAATTTTATGCAATGTTATATTGAATTGAAAGCTGATTTATGATACATACAAATAGATTATCAGTCGAAAATGCATTGTAGCTATAATTATGTCATTTTATAAATTTCTCTAAATACAAGGAAAACATTAATTTTTTTCTTTTCGCTGGAGAAAACAGTGATTCTTGATTGAAATATATTTTTATTTCTTTGGTTTCATGCTTTTTGAAGACTTTATTATTTTAAAGAATACAAATTTTACAACTTGTTCTTTCGTTTTCTTGCAAATTGTAGAGCTCTATTTTGATAATTTCTGAATGCAAACGGCCAGTATACGCTATAGCATTAACATTCATGGCGCCATTCTTAGAATAATATTAAAACATTTTTCATATTGCGAGTACAAAATATTATACTATTAAACAAATCCCATAATAATTTTTCTACTTCTTACAGGTATGAATTTCTTTTTTGTGAGTTGACGGTTAAAGAAGTGTTCTATAGCTATTTTGCAAGCCGAAATAAAAGTATCAAAAAACAAAAATTGCTATATTCAAATGCCTCTTTCTTTCACAAGATTAAACTGCCATTTTAACATCCATAGCTGTGTGCTACTAGTAGTGTAGCACCTTGAAATAGAATCTATTTAACGTTACATTACGCATGTCATTTCGGAATAACGTGAAATATAAGTGCTTTAACACAAGCCAGTGCAAGCAACAGTAAGTTAGTTACTGCAAACACCAGTATCTTAAAATGTGCCTTTGAAGGCTTTACCAAAAAGTATAAATCATCTTTATTAATGCAACAATGTATTGCTGATAACATAAAAACCATTCTGTGCGCTTTAGCAATTTCTTGCCCAGATTTTGAATAACTTTGGCAGCAATAAGAGCACTTAGTCATTCACGCACGCATACCTAAATTAGATGCGATCAAACTCTCCAAATAAACATGCTTCCGATATAACGTAATATATACCCCTCAGTCAACACCCAATCATTTTTTGAAAACAGTTTAATGCTTTATAGATGTAACAGTCATGATATTCCCATTTTTCAAAAGAACAAACGATGAAATACATTCTAGGCTTCAACTAAGTGATAATGACCGACTTAAGTTTAAAGAATGTGTTGTCTGCTGCATAAATTTAGCTAGAAAACTTACTAAAATACATATAAAAAACACACATTTAGAAATACTTGAAACCATTTAACTTGAGAAATAGAAACAGTCACTTAAAAGTAAAAAAACATAAAATTAAGCGAATACACAAAAATAAAGCATAAAAAATAAGCATATTGCAAAATATATTATTGCAATATGCACATGAATTAGACAATAAAGATGTTTTAGAATTCTGCAAATTTAGTAAAAACTGGAGCTCAAAGTGGCATTGTGTACAATGCAATCACTAAATTCTTATAGATGATAGAGAAGAACTTAGAAAAGGAATTATGCAGGATAGAGAGATATTTTATCGCATGTTTTCGGTTTTTTGGTCATTGTATCTTCACAATACCGGCCTCCAGAATATTCATTAGAAGAAGTAATGTTACCTAAAACAAATTCTTATGTTAATTTCTAAAAATTATCAACAAAGCATTTATGCAAATAGAATGGGGAGCAGCACTCATGAACAAACGATATTAATATATTTTACATAGAATAAACAAGAGCTTAGTTAATTAAAGGTCATTCATACAAAATTAAAAGACTAAACTTACACATACATCATTATCATATTGTCACAATTTCGTTTGGAGCATTTACAAAAGCTACACTCCATAAAGAAACAAATCCATCTAGAAACAAGAATTATATATAAAACAACCTTGCTTATTTAAAAATAATAGAGCAAAAAAGTCACCCTAACTACCTGAATGATTAATATTCGGAAAGGAGTGAGTGTTTACACCATTAATAGAATTTTTGCAAGTATCATCCCATCCGTTATAACAAAAGGAATCGACTGAACTTGCTTTAAATTCGCTTGAAGTGCTTTTTCTTGAGGGGAGAAAAGATGCTTCCATATTGCTTGCCTGCAAGTAGTACAACCACAGTATTGAACGTTGCTTCATACTTTTCAAGCGCTAAATCAAGTTCCTTTGAAGTGACCCAACTTTTGATATATAAGAAATTCACACTTTCTTCACTGATAATCTCAAAAAATTACCGAATCTATGATTTCCCTAAAATTTAAATTTTCAAGGGAAGAGGAAGGGAAAAAACCATGCTGGATTTCCATTTCGTTTTCTAGAAAGGTAGATGTTGAAGAAAATTTCCGAGATATCAAATTTCCTGAATAGCACGAATATCAGAAAAATCAAGTCCATGAAATCAGCATATTATTTAAGAAATAAGAAATGCCCATAGGACAATCCATAAATACGCGTCCAGTCATATCAATATCAGCAAACTTGAAAAATCGATCCATGGAGGAAAGAATTTCCCAGTATTTACACACAACTTTCAGTGCATAGAATCAACTGATTTTATAATGCATTTTCTTTCATTGGCGTGTTCATAATAGATTATAGTATGCTCGTTATACCGTGCATCAAATTATCGCAAGATTGATCAAGGGAACTAGAAAAACCTTTCCCGGTAGAACAAAAACTGTCCAAATCTGCATTTTTTGTGTTCTTTCCATAGAATGTATCTTGCTGAGGAGTTTCACTTAAAAGGTTTGAATCGACTAAAAACCTAGATGGCTGTAATGTTCCTTGGCGGCCATCCGTCAAGACACAACTAATCACTAGCCGAAAGCGAGCTCGCGTAAACGCCTGTTGATGAGAAAGAACAGTGCATCAGCAGATAAATATCAGACTATCACTCACCATTATGAAATGATACTCTTAGCTAGAATCAGTTATCAACAAACTGCTTTGCTAGTAAAAAAAATATCTCCAAGTTAGAAAATATCGCTAAATATCACCTAGCAATCATAACTAAGATAAAAGGCACCCAATTAGATGTAATTTGACGTTAGAACAAACCACGTATGCAATTCTTCGTTCTTCATCCATGGTATCTGAATCACATTTTTCAAGGCTATCATTTTGATTGAAAAGCGGGAGGATTCCCTCATTGGCTCGTGCAAGCAAAACAACTGGCCACTGCAAAGGAAATCACAAAGAAACTTGGGATAGAAATACAAAGGGCATCTCTAGACATGCATCACGAAGTAGTTTACGTGTGGCTATTAGAGCAATTTCAAGGAAATGAGTCGAGCATATCGAATTTTAAGATAAAAAACGAACAAATTCGGCAAAACCTACCTCTAGGCCTTTGGCTTGATGAATCGTAGAAAGTCTGACACATTCTTTTTCTTCAAATGAATGAAGGCCATTCGATGAATCTTTTAACAAACAAAGTAGGCAATGAAGTCCAGTTGGCTGCAGTAAAAATTAAATATTCCAGCACAGCCCGAAGTTAAGTGCAAAATGTATTTTTCCATGTATAAACAAGTTTTTGCGTCGAATTCATATGCATGAAAACGAAAGAATTTTTTAAAGGTAGACTAGAAATTTCTTACGCAGTGAATAATCACGTGTCAAAATTTTCTCACAGAATATTCATACAGAGAGTATAAAACAAAGATGATTGCAGGAACTTACATAGAATGCAAGATAAATGAAGATAGTAACTGTAAACAATGAATTACAGTGTTTCAAGCTCAGAAGATCAATATAGCTAGCTGTGGCTTTAATGCTACCATACGATTAATAAAAGCATGCTTCCAAAGAGGAAGAGGGAAGTAGAAGAGCCAATAGTAAAACTTACTACAAATTACTTATTTAAAAAATAGAAGTTTCTGGCACGCAAGAAGCGAGTAATAGAACAAACTAAAGCATATTTCAATGTTTTCAACTGTGACCTTTGTGAGTTCTTTAGCTGAAAAAAATAAAAACGAGCAGGTTGTAAAATTACAAAGAATGGGGAATGGAGGCACAAATCGCAAGAATGGCCTTTTTCTCAGATTCATAAAATACTAGCAGAAGCGACCTGTAGAGAATTTGGAGTATACATTGCAGCAAATTTGATCAAAGTCCAGATAGACTCTGATTTTTTCGAAAAATGAAACGCGTTTTCAATTTCTAGGCTTGAATTTTTAGGAATGTTCCTTTCATCCTCTTTAGCAGAGGGCTGGAGACTTTTTCCTACCACCGAGTCTGTCAAGGTAGAGCTCTGCTTTGCTTCATTTGTCTTGCTGAGCTTTCCAGAAATAAAAGGAAAATAATCAATCGCTTTGAGGATCTCCAAAATAATTTCGGAAGCGGCCACTTCCTGTCAAAAAATGTCATTTGAAAAAACAAAATATTAAAAAGAATGGGTTGAAACAGCTAGAGATCCCTCACTATCAGAGGGGAGTTGACCCTAGCCCCTGTAGCAGTTGGGAAGCAAAAATCAAGCTATACAGCTAGATGTGTAGACCTACCCGGTTAGAAAAAAGATTCAATTTTTCGATTAATGTAATAAAAGCTTCAAGCCTTGCTAATTGCTTAGTAGTGCGACCAGAGCCATCTTTTTTGTCGTTGCAAAGACTCTTTGCTGCTTCAAAAAACGATGCTCTCTCTGTCTAAAATACAGAAACCACATATTGCAAGATGTCGTAGACTTTTTGCTTATAACTTATCATATAGGTAATTTTTATTAGTATAATTGCTTTATGCAAAAGGTAATCTGCAAATGATTTGACCTGTAGCATAAAATAGACACTACAATCCTAGGGTTTTTTCATTAAAAGAAAGATTGCATGGATTCGAGTTCATAGTGTCATCGAGAGCTTAGTAAAACCAATTACATACAAATATCCGCAATTAAATTCATAAAAACGAAACAAAAAAACGCACAATGACTCAAATTGAGAGAATACCTTCATGTTCTTTGAGTAATTCATTTTTGGCAAATGAACATTCATTATTTCTTTCAAGGGTGAAGCTTTTTGAAAGAAAGGTGGAGGCTGTGCACCATAGGATTCAATATCTCTAAGAATTTTCGGTCCTAAACTACGTGAAGGACGGTTAACAACTCGTAGAAACGAAATGTCATGAGAATCTTCGACAATAAGTCTACAATAGGCAAGAATATCCAAAACCTGGAATAACCCACAGAAAATCTGAATCTATAAAAACTTTCCGGCAAGCATTTTCATTGTAGTGTATACAACACTATAAAGATAATGCTATAGATGTTTTTCCAGATTACTTTATAACAAGAATGTATTTTCTAAAATAGTACGGTTACAGCGCATCAGATTATACTTATAATTGCTTGAACCAGCAAACAAATACCTCCCTCTTCCTCCAAAATTCATAGTTGTTCGTTTTCTGCGTTGAATTTTCAACAGGTAAGGCTACAATCTTCGCTTTTTTGCCCAGCGGTATGTCAACTGGTCCAGCCTTTTCGACGAATTGGCTCCAAGCATTCGAAAAAATTCCAGAATCTTTTACGAATGTTTCAACAGACCGCAAAGCCGAATTTGTACTGCAGATAAACGCATAACAAACGATAATTTGATAGATAGAAACAGTAGCAATCGCATAAAAAGTCACACAAATCATGAATTGGAAACCCTGAAGTACTGATGTCAATACCATCAAATTCACAAAAAAGAGTGTGGTTCAAATAAAAACTTCTTACCGAGAAAGTATAGCAAAGTCTGACCAACGCAAATTGAGTTCACATTTCAATTGCAATATTTTTTTGACTAGAAAGCATGCCTCGGCCCTCGGATTCTGCTGAATACTGAGAGTCACCTATAAAAACAAAGAGCAATCCTGCATTTATGATAAAATCTAGATTAAAATTATAAATGCATGCACAGCGAATTGGTTTACTGAAACCCGTTATCATTGTTCTAGAAAACAATTCTATTGCAGTCGCAATGGGGATAGATACGTCACGAATTCATTCAATATAGCAAAATCAACACAAAATACGTACAAAAAATTCATGTATACTCACAAACCACACGAAGAAGCCTTTTTCTATTTCATAATCAAAACAAAAGCAAAATCGAGTTATTACATAAGGTTCTCAGGAGCGATAAGGATTCAAAATAAAAATCCTCGACGTTTCTAGAAAAAAACTGTTTTTCTGATATCAAAAGGTTGAAAAGTAGGAATTGTGCAAAATGAAATAAATGAAGTCCATCAGGATGTGTTGCAAATATGAATACTTCATGGACAGGGGAGAGGATAATACACCTACTTTTTCACCCAAGGGATTAAGGGTGTACAAATCCTTTGGAATTCGATGTAATTTGATGCACTTTATTAGTCGAAGAGCGACGTCAAGAATGCTTTTGGTACAGCGCCAATTGCATTCCAAAAAGACTTTGTGGCCATTACAATAATTCTTATAAAATGAATCAAATACCTAAAACAGGATGCATGTAGACACTTTTTGTTTTTACTTTCTAAAAGCTGTGAGAAAAATAACTACCAAATCAAGTTTGCAATTCGTGTAAAATCATCAAAACAAGACACACGCTTCCGATTAGAAAAAATATCATCCGCAAATCTCATAGAATAACAGGCATACAAAACACCTACCCGCCAACTACTACCTCTCCAGCCATAAATAGCTTGATCGTCATCACCGACAATTGTAATACTACCATGAGTAGCTTCAAAGCGCAGAGCATCTAAAAGTCTCAGCTGTGTCCGACTAACATCTTGAAATTCCTGAGAAATTTGATAACAATGGACTACTGAAATCAACAGTGTGAAGGCATCACAAGCAGCAAGGGAAAATCGATACGATACAAAAAATGTAAAGTTAAATTCATCTCAAAATTTTTTTATACACTGCACATGGTACGTTTATCAATAAATAAAGCGGGTGACCTCACTCGAATGCATTTTCTGTACATAAAGGCGATGAAAGTACTATTTGGCAATAGAGTGCACGCTGGCACTTTCTCAAAGAGTTAAAGCCTAATATTAAAGTCCGTCAGCAATAAGGCAAAGAAAAAAATAAACAAATTATTGTTTCAAAGCAGACGCAGCTCATAATTTGCAAAATTACTAACTATGCCTCAGTAGGTTCTCTTACATCGCAAAATAAATACGGCCAATTTTGCTGGCAACCCTTTCGAGCTTCCTCGTTCGTTTCGAGCAGTTGTGCTGTTAAAATGATCAAATCATTACAATCCAAAAGACGCGGTTTATGTCTCCTAGTGAAGCAAGAAAAATAATCATTTCTGAAATGAAAATTCTTCAAGTGATGACGTTAAAAATAAGGATCGAAGATATGAAACTAACAAACTCTTTCAAAATAATGTTTAACAGAACTACAAGGAAGGCTGACGGATATGTGAAAAACAAAAGATGTACTACGTTATGCTTACATTAGTTTCTCTTGGTACATACAGTACAATTCGAATACAAGGAAATTTTCGGTTTTGTATTTCTCCAAAAGAGATGGGTTGTATTTAATTGACCAAATGAGTCGATTAAAGTTGTCAACAACCTTACACGAAATTTCAGAACTATTTTTTGTGAAAGCATGCGACAAATCATTCACACTGTCCTCTCCATCCTCCGAAAGCATGTCTGATGTTTCATAGTTCCCAGTGTCTAGCAAAATAAAAAATGATCCATATCAACTAAATTATCGACACTATGATTTTGCAAGAACTGTTAACAGTCTATAATTCAAACATTTTACCACAAAAGCACTTAAAAATCCCATACCATGACGATTTTCTAAGGAAGACTCAAGATTACAAGGCTTCTTAATGCTCGAACATGCGTTCTCAAGAATTTCTCTTATAATTTGCGTTTGCCATTCCCGTGATATTACCTATGTAAAAATAAATTACCAAATATAATAAGTAGAAACTATCATACATAAATGTAAGCAAAGATTATCACAACGCTGTCGTACCATCACTCTGTTGCCAATATACTGTTATATATATATAGAATACACTATTAAAAGCGGATGCCGTGCATAAAATATAATTAAAACTTTTAACCTATGGTCAGAGATTCCGCATCATTTCTAAAGAGAAAGAATATGCACTCAGCATGCCATAGCAGCAACTATCAATTCTCATACCCGAAAAGAAGAGGAAATTCCAATTAAGTAGCCATAGGTTTTTAATAACAACTTGCAAAAGCTATGAATTGTTCCTACAAAGAGCACTCCTTGTTTTGAGTTGTAAAGTACATCCTCAATGCGATCATTTTGTGCCGGAGAAACTGAACAAGATGGAGTGTTCACAAATTTTTTGGTATGTTGAATGCTAATTAAACTAGCTCCAATCCGTTGGCGCATCTCTTCGGCTGCTTTTCTGGTAAAAGTAAGCGCCGCAACGGGTTTACAATCTTCGAATAAGAATTTGATTATTCGAGCAGTCAAGGTAGTCGTTTTTCCTAAAATCCCACCACTCATGAAAAGGATTGACAAATTTGCAAGCACTCTATAAGAAGTCAAGATCATTGTTCAAATCTTCTAATACAATGTTAAACGTAGAACACGTTTCCATAGCAAATGCGAAGAAACGAAACAAAAAAAAGAAATTCATTATATCTACATTGCGTCATTACGGGTCTCTTTTTCAGGTATGATAAAAGATAAGTGCTTATGTTCAAAAAGAGGTTTCATCCTGTCGGAAATATGCACGAAACGTTATAATTCTATTCTTTTGGTCAAAAAATCTTCAAGCCTTTACTATCAGTGCTTACAGTAACTAACTCAAAAAGTGCAAAAATCTCACCAGAACCAGGTCCCGCAACAATGCAAAGAGGAACAGAATGTGGCATCATAACAGCTTTTAGCTGTTGCTCAGATAAGCGACCAAAAATCATACTATGCAGAGGAAACCCTAGCTTTTCCGTTGAGATGTCAGTAGTTTTATAACTGCTTTTTGTATCAGTAGAGGCCAAAGACGTTTGGATGGGGGGATGCTCATTGCACTTAGGGAATAATTCATCGTCGCGATAATTTTTTACACAAGGGTTCACCTCTGTTAAAATAGAAGTACTGTATGAAAAAGGTGAGCTAGCCGATGAAGAAACAGTTTTTTTAAAGCGCATTTGGGGACTTTCAGTAGATGCTAACGACTGTTTTACGTTGCCCAAAAAAGAATGAAAATTCTTCTCCATCAACACAGAATCACTGACCATGTTGTATGCCGAGGCCGAAACATTTTCTGCAACTTCTTTTGGTGACATATTAGCTCTGTCTAGCGGAGAATTCGAAATATCAGCTATTTTCCTTTGGTTCCATTGTGTAAATAACTCCCTTGGTAAAGCCGAAAAAGGGTTTTTACGAGAAGTTACAGTAGGCTTAAAAAATTTGTAAGAAGGATTTTGCTGCTTATTAAAAAAGGGATTAGTCGAATTCATGCAAAACGAACTGCTGCTTTCATTTAATTCCGCATCAAAATGAGACATTTTTATTCACTCTTGAAAGGTGGAAAAGAGAAAGAAAAATACTTACGAAGCAAATTTTGATATAATTACTTCAAGTGGGCCCAAAAAAAAGAAATGTGTTTTGCTTTTCCTTCGGTACACAAACAATCCAGCGGGCTTATAGAAACTCGTTCACATTCATTTATTAATGTGTCTAAAGTGTATGCCCTTTCAAAAATGTTTTCGAAATCCAGCAATAGCGCATGCGGAGGGATTGAACCAACAATACCACATTTTAAGGAACAAAAGCATCACTAGAAGTTCATGCGTAATGAAGAAAAAATAAGAGTTGACACGTTTTCTCGTGATATGCCATCAATGCACTCAAATCAATGGAATACGTGCATCTACAGAAATGCGATACTCATGACAAAAACGTTTTTTGATTACACACTCATCAATACCATTTTGCCGGAATACATCTTATTATTTCTACTTTAAAGTCAAATTCTCGATATGAAGTGGAAAGGGATTGCAGCAACACACAAACTTACATTGCTCGATGGTGGCACAGCGGACATTTTGTATTAATAGTCATATCTCTGTTTGTGTTTATCATAAGACGTACGTCTCGCGGTTCGCGCGAGTTTCCCCTCCAGATCATTACTAACTCTCGCCTTCATCAGAAATATTTTCTTACAGATAAGGGTAGCCAAGGTAATATTCGTGATTTTTTCGTCAATCCATGATATTTTCAGAAGATATGTGCAGACAGCAAATACCAATTTCAAGGAAAACTGGGACATTTTTCTTCAAACTGCAAATGAAATGGCAAAAGACACAAGATTAAAACTTTTTGTGAAGTCTGTGGTTAATTCATAGTTGCTTTTAGAAGCTGTTTGGCAAAACCGAAAGCTTCTTCCTCCTTTCTAAATGCACTCCCGCAACGTTGCGTGCCACTTCATCTTGCTCCTCCTCTCTCTTTTTACAAGATGGTGGGTCTTGGCACTAGCCCAAAATTTCAAAAAACAATACGTTCTGCCTGTCAGCGTTTCTCTCCTACCAGCTTTTACTTCATTTCAACGGCCCTATGGATACAATCATGTGTCCACTCGCATTCCACAAAATTTAATTGGTACACCTCAAACCCACTTGCGACATAAAAAACTTTGTGGGTTTGCTTCATGTAAATTGCGCGCCACAACATGGGGAAAACCTCGGAGCTCTTTATGCATTCGTAAGCAATTCGAAATTGCAGCTTTTATTTCTGGGTGGTCACCGCATCATGTTTGGCCGAAGGAAGTTTTTATTTCTTCGCAACCTACCCTACCAAAATGGCGCTGTTCATATACGCGTATGAAATGCTCGGATCATAGAAATCCGCAGGCTCCTCTTGAAATGCTTTCGCGGCTATTAGAATCCAAAAAATATGAAGTTGAGTCACTTTTGAAGAGCCATAATGATCCATTTGATCTGCTACAGGTTCTGTTTCGTAAATATGCAATTAAATTTAATCTGACATAAAATGTAGCATTAAACTCATCTGATCAACAAACTTGTCAGTGGGAATATGTACATGTTAGTTTATTTGCATGCTCTGGAAATAGTTATAAATTTTTCAATTAATTTTTCACTAAAACGTGTCCTTAGTACTTCTGAAATATATTTTTACGCGTCACGCACTGAATTGACAGTGTTTTTATCTTTTCCACTTCAAATGGTAAAAGTCTGTGAATACTTGTTTGCAGACTAGAATGTCTTACCTTCAGCACACCTCAAATATGAAATTAAGCGAAAAGTTAAAACTTTCCGCTGACCCCTCGAAACGGCAGTGCATATCTGTAGTTGCTGACATGAAACGGAAATCTCCAACAAATAGAAATCCCAGATTTCGTAAAATCATGGATTACAAGAATGCTGGAGAAGTTACAGTGGATATGGCTAGTCATGGTTTGTTTTACGTTTAGCTTTAATGTGATGCTTGTGGGTTGCTATTATTTTCACATATAAAAAGGTAGTATTTTGGGTGTTGATTTTTCAAATTGCAAAAAATATCTGCATCAATTTCTATAAATGTTGATGGTTCTCATGACTTTGAACGTATAGGATTTGATGTCATTTTTGTGAATACTGATAAAGAGAACTGGGGAGGTGATATTAGCGACCTTGAGCAGAGCTGCAATGAAGTGCGGAAGCTTCGGAGAATGCAAAGACCAGCTATAGTTATGAAGGACATTATTATTCACCCAATACAGGTGATGCTGATATAGGTTTTCAGTGCATCTGTTTAGCCAAAATGTTTTTATTCCCCAACTTTCTTCTCGTTTGCTTTTTAAATTGACTTTATCAATTCCTTTATTATTTTACATTCTGATTCCAATCGAAGATTGCACTCGCCATTGAAAAGAAGGCGGATGGCGTCATATTGAACTCTTTCGTTCTAGGTGCCGAGCTGGAGTTTTTACTTGAAAGTTGTACAATAATGGGAACGGAGGCTATTGTGGAAGTGCATACGATGGCAGAAGCGCATCATGCGTTGGATCTAGGCGCTTCTATTATTATGGTGTGAATATTTTTTTTCTGAACATTTAATCTTGTCAGCTAATGCGTAGAAGCGCTGCATTATTCTTCTTTGAAAGCGCATATCAGCATGAAGGAGCTTTGTGAATAGCACTTGCAAAGTTGAGAATCTTTTCAGTCCTAATGATAATTTATTTCGGAAAGAAGAGCTTACAGTAGTAAACTACTTCTGTGTTAGACCTAGTTAGTTCTAATCACGTCATGCTCAACAGATTATTTTTTCTGTGCTTTGGCGACAAATTGTGAGCAACCATAGCTTGGCCTGTACAATGTACACTCATTTACTGATAGACCAATGAATAGCAGTAATGCGCAATTATTATTTTTATGCTTTCTGATTCGTAAAAAGCAAAGAGGAAGTCAAACCAAAAAAGATTTTTAGCATTTTATCAGGTTAATGAATGGGATCGTGCTGACGGCCGATTAATGCCAGGCAGGGCATTGCATATCAAGCAAGCAATTCCTTCTGAAGTTATTTCAATTGCTGCCGGTGGCATTCGAACTGCAGAACAAGTCAGTTATATTGGCTTATAATAGACTAATTTTACAGCAATCTCAAATTCTCTTTTACCGAAGTCACTCCTAGGTTTTTTCATTTTTTAGGTCAAAGACTTTGCAGAAGCAGGCTTTGATGCTGTTGTTTTGGGGCGGAAGTTGAAGGATGTACGTTATGGTTATAGTACCTATCTTCATTTCTTTGCCTGCTGCATCCTATTATAAAGCTTACGACATGTCTTGTGCATTTACTTTTGCTTATGCTGCATTTCTGCGTTTAGGATGATGTCACGCAATTTCTCGATGAAATAAAGCATTTTAAAATTAATTTTTCATCTTCTTTTGGACGAGAAGAAAGTAATGAAGGTAAAATGTGTTTATTATTCCTATCAACTGAAGTTTCCAAACTTTTTTTTCATTATGAGAAATTTTTTACAGGCAACGATAAGGTTCGAGAAAATTTTAATGAGATTGGTTGCTTTCCACCAACCGGAGTCGGAATGCTAAAAAAAAACGACGGAAAATTATTGGATTGGCCAAAATTAGAGCGACAAGGTCCCCCGGCGGGGATGGGTGATTCTAATATCATTACATATTCTGATACGCTAAAGAGGAATGAAGGGAGAGGATTAGCTTCAGCGGATCTTGAACTGGGAGATACTGCAAGTAATATAACAGCTTCATCGTTGCATTTTATGAATTCCGCATCAACCAATGCTGGAAATGGGGCACTAAGCAATGTTGAAAATTTTTTCTTAGAAGCTTCGTCCCATTTCGGCGATGCAGCAACTGACCAAGCAGGCCACAATAAAAGCAACCAGATTTTATGTAATGATACATTGGATTCTACAATCGAATCTATACTTGAAGAAATATTTCCGTTGATCTAAATTACTGGAATGATTTTGTTCCCCCTTGAAATGAATCAAATTTTCCAAACATTGGGAGTTCCATGAAACTGTAAATAAGCAGATAAATCGAGCGTATATATATAGAATATTCCCACGCACCCGGTGATGCATTTCAAGCGTAAAATCGCCTGCCGGCAGCGTGGTAGAGCAATTTGCGATATTCTTCTGCTGTAATCATTTAGTTAATGCCCCCTTCCTTCATCCACCTGACTTATTCACTTATTTTTATTTTGGGTACTACAGAATATAGTGATACCTTTTTCTAATAAGAATATCTGACTAATCACATCTAAATGGCTAGTTATCTTTTAGAGAATGACATTGATCACAATACCTTTTGTAACTTGTAACATTCAGAAAATAACTGCTCAGTTTTCTGATTCTTTTGGAAAAGCATCGTAGTGATCCGTCAAAAAAAACACTTTGTATAAAAATAATCAACACCCACCAGTTTATCAAAATGCTGAAGGAATTTGACATTCCATCTGTCAGCATTCCCTTTATTACCACAAGTGTCCTCTGTTGTTCTAATTAAACATCAACATTGGTTGAATAGAATCACAATACAACTAACTGCATACATAAGGCGCATTCATTTGTGGTAATGGGTGTCATAGGAGCAAGGTTTATATGTTGCTACAGGAGTAGAAGAATCACTGTTCCATACTAACTTGAAAATCCTTTGTAGCTGATTCTTCCGGTTGCTATCGCTTTTGTGGAGCATTCATTCAATGATGCCTGCACTTTTCTTGGAATTGCATAAATATATAGCCAGCATATTCAAAATGTTCTCGTCATTACATAAACTTCTTTCTGAGTTCATATCAACGAATCATAGCCTAGGATTTGTTGAGTCACGCTATATTTGCCTTTATGTCTACGATACCAATTTGGTGATTAGTATGGGTATATTCGCTTAATATCATCTCATTTGTAGTAACTTGTCAATGGAAATCCTTATATTTAAGCTTCAATTGATATGGTACAGAATTTTTTATAGCTAATCTAGATTTCTTTCATTTCCTTTGCCGTGCTTGCTCAGGTCCAGCTAAGCCCCATTTCATTCAAGAAGACGGTTGTATTTAAATAAGAAGTTTCTGCCTATTCTCTCGGGTGCTGGTTTTGATTTGTTCGGACATGGTTTGCCGGTTTTATTAAATGTAACATTTCTACTACACGAATGTGTAAGATAAAAAATGCGTACATTTTTTTGCAACGGATTCTGTATGCGAACGAATGCGATGATAAAGATAAATTATTAGTATAATCGTTGAAAGCTCATAAAGTAGATACACCGGTGATTCTCAAATTGTTTCGGAAGCAAGGTAAGATAGTTACGTGGGGTGAATTAATTGCATAATAGCCAATTTTTGCGACTTTATTTATGTCAAATGCTGCAATGTTTATGTGAGCAATCGTCTTAATCGCTGTTAAACTTTGATAAACAGTAAATGTGCGCACTTTTGAATATGAGAAAAAAAACTACCATTGAAACGGAAATAACCTTCATTTTAAGCAGCAGGGATTTTGGGAAGCACGATGAATTTCTTTTTGTTTCGAATGTTCAAAGTTGTTAATCTTTCACTAGTTCCGAGTGTGACAGCTATTTTTCTTCGATGAATTACTTTTGAATGAAAAATTGGCCTGAAATAACTCAGAAAGTTGTTGCTTTTGATCATAATTCTGCTCAAGTAAGTAGACTTTTGTTATTATTGTAATTTTAATATAAATCTTGACTAAAAGCTATTCTGGGCTTTTTATTCTTATAAAAATGTGTTACCAATTAAATATTTTCAGAAGTTGGTTTCCAACTTTACTAGATAAAACAAACTTTGAGTAAGCATCCGATGTTAGCCCAGGATTGTTAAAAATTGTGTCACTTGCTCCTAAAGCGTCAAAAACCTTGTTGCTAATAGAAGATGAATCGACTACCGAGAAGCAAATCAAAATTTTTGAGGATACAAAATGTGTAGTGCATTCGTAATGTTGTACTTGTATTTGAAATATACTACATTAATTGCAAGCAGAAATGCAATAGAAATTTACCTAGTTAGTATGTTTCTAATAGTATTATTATACATAGTATCGTTCGCTTGTGGAATTTCAAAACAGTCCTGTATGCGTAAAGGACAGTGAAAGAAACATGCATGAAAGACTGTATTTAGATGAGAATGAATATTAGAAAAATTTGCCGCTAGAAAAATTTTAAGTCTTTTTATGTGTTTTTTGCACCTATTAAGGTTTCAAACTGTTGCAAAACATTTATTCTATTATTATTTCTCGTCTCTTCCTCTTTCTTTTAGTAAAAATTGTAACGCAGCTGAATGTAAACAAAAATACATGCGAAGAGATGGCCGAATATATAAAAATCCTTTTGTTCAAACATTTGGGGAAGTGAAGGCGCAGAGAACATTTAAAAATAGATTGTATTCATTTCTCCATCAAGATAATGGAAGTATTTGAGACATAGTCCAAACTAAAAAGACAACTTTGTAAAAGTTATAGCTTTTTCGGGAAGACAAGAGAAATTTTATTCTTTGGGCAATAGGTTTTACTGAGAGATAGTGCAAGTGGTGAACTTCAGTCATGAAGTTTCATATATGCTGCCGTATTGCAATTTCTGTTAAGAAACCAAGTTTTCGAATTCTCAAATGCAGCATTGAAGGCACCAGCATTTTGTGCTGCCGTATGCGAGTACCAGGGGGTTAAAAATACCACTGTTTGCATCTGTGAAATCTCCGCAACAGTAATCACCGATTTACTATATGCGTATTCTTGCATTAACTTTACCGTATGATTTGTATCAGAGCATGTTCTTATATCTAGGGTACATTCCTTCTGTTTGGCAACTATCGGGATTGAAAACAGATGCTCTGTAGAAGACGTTGAAAACGTTTTTTAAATATTATTTTTATTAAAAAAGTTTCTCCAATTATATTCTTCATTCTCCCCTCTCCCTCGTTGCTTTGTCTCTCTTCCCTTGTGTTTTTTTGGCAATATTGCTTGTTCTCTCACTTGCTATAACAATATTGCATAGCTCTTTGATAACAATCTCTATCGCAACACAAGAGCGATAGCGTGAATTATTTATTACCAAGTGCAATGCCCTTATTTGCATAGCGTTGGAAATACATAGAATCAAAGGCGCCCCCGCAACAGATTTAAAATTACTTTGTGCAAATAAGTACATAATACAAAAGCGCATTTTCTGTACAGCAATAGAAAAGCTCTCATGTAGTTCATTCCTATGGCTGTGTCTTGCTTAATTAATGATCTAATTTTGAGAAGTATTGAAATACGTTGCACAAGTATTTTTCGAATTAAAAAGTTACTCGCTCTAGAAGAAAATACTATAAATGCATGCTAGTTTGTGCATGTAAAGCACTCTAGAAAAGCTGCCTACGGTTATGTATTCTACCACTTGATTCTTTACTACCTTGTACGTGCAGAAAAATTGTCATAAACCATATTCTATTTTTCATGCTTTTTAAGGAAAATACCTTGTCAAATCTATTGAGAATGTCCCGGTATCAATACGTAGCATCTGCCTATTGATTTTGAATTTAATGTCACGCTTCCATATTGTTTCTTTCTGTATTCATTCTCCGGGCTGCATGTTCAGAAAAGAACTTTAATTTCGTGAACTTTTACACGTGTTATTCTACCTGTTAATATTGACTGACCATTTGTTCAAAATTTATCGTGCCCTTTCCATTTGCTTACATCACTTCTTCTAAATATAACGAATGTAATGTCCTAGTTTTCAAGTAGTTTTATGATTTACTCGAATCATCGAATTAGCATTGTGCTGAAGTTACAGCATTTTTTTGAACTTATTATTTGTGCATACTAGCGATATTTGTTTATTGCTGCCGTCTTGATAAAATGAATATCACAACTTTCCAAGGCTGTTTTTGGGTACGTGCTTACCCAAGTGCGCGTATTGCCACCACTTTCGCCACTAGCGCGCCTTTTGTCATCATGGCATTACGTTGATCCGCTTGCAACACGGTTGCATTGTCGTTATTGCATTGCGCTGAATCGCATGTAACACATTTGATCTTCTTCCTTGTATGCAAGACCTATCAGCGGAAGAAAAGTTATTTTCAACATTTGCACTCTGTGTATTGGGCAGGAATAACTGAGAGTTTACTATTTCCTTCCTTTTTCTATTATTCTTTCTATTGTGAGATCTTTTAGCTATTTCTGTTATATCACTGCGTTGGAAATATGACTGAACGGAAAAGAAAAGATAATTTTATGGTGGATTTTATGATGGGGGGCGTGGCTGCTGCCATTTCTAAAACTTGTGTTGCCCCCATAGAACGAGTGAAAATGCTAATTCAAACGCAGGATATTATTCCTGATATTAAAAGTGGTAAAGTGCCTCGTTACAATGGTTTAGTTGATTGTTTTTCTAGAGTTTCGAGCGAGCAAGGAGTTTTATCTTTATGGAGAGGCAATTTTGCAAACGTTCTTCGTTATTTCCCAACTCAAGCTTTCAACTTTGCATTTAAGGACTCTTTTCAGCGGGCATTTCCTAAGTATGATAAAAACACGGAATTCGGTAAATTTTTTGTTATGAATGTTGCATCTGGAGGACTTGCTGGCGCTTCTTCGCTTTTGATAGTGTACCCTCTTGATTTTGCAAGAACTCGTCTTGCATCTGATGTCGGTAAAGGAGCGAATAGGGAATTCACAGGCTTAGTGGATTGTATAACGAAGATAACGCGACGTACAGGATTTTTCTCTCTTTATCAAGGATTCAATGTATCAGTTCAAGGTATTGTAGTTTATAGAGGGGCCTATTTTGGATCATATGATTCTCTGAAAGCTGTACTATTTTCCGACCCTTCGAAAGCAAATATTTTAGCGAAGTATGCGGTTGCTCAGACTGTTACCGCTGGAGCAGGCATCATTTCGTACCCGTTAGACACAGTAAGGCGAAGAATGATGATGATGGCAGGACGCAAAGCTGGAGAGCAAGAAATTGCTTACAATGGTACTATGGATTGTTGGAAAAAAATTTATCAGCAAGAAGGAATGAATGGATTTTTCAAAGGTGCTTGGGCCAATGTAATTCGAGGTGTAGGTGCAAGCTTGGTGCTAGTTTTTTACGACGAATTCAAAAAACTTGTAGCGTAGTATACTTTAGCAGTATTTTTTGTGAACGTATTACAGTTAATCTATACCCTTTTCTTATCTCCAAGTATCCGCTTAGCAAATGATGCATCATGAATATGCATTGTAACAAAGTGCTTCCTTCCAATATTGAAAACTTAAACAAAATTTCCAAATGAAGGTTAACTTAGCAGTTTTTTCTTGAAAAAGGGTTGCTATTAGCGGGGAAACCATGAAATTGTTCTGATAACAGATTTGCTCGCATTTTGGTTGCCCAAAGTGTTTTCTGAATTCTCATTGGAATACAAAAAATACGAGTTTTTGTTTTTATTCTTTTTTACAATTTGAGCCTTTTTCACCAAATGGAAAGCTCGCGGATAATATTGTTTGAACTGCCGCTTGTTTAGAAATAAAATGCGGAACAAAATTTTGACGTAGGAATTTGATTGCTTTTCTAACTGTGGCTGCCGCGAGTAAACAAAGGCAAAACTTTCACTTCACAGAAGATATGGATGGAGTTACAGTGCCTTCATTACTAGGCGATGCGAAAAATTGCCTATTAGTTCTTCTGCTTCTTTTTGTAACTGTCCAAATTCATATCGCCTTTCTATACCCTGGTTTTCCATTATCCTATAGTACATCTCCATGAAGCTGTGCATTTTTTGTGTATGTATTACTTCGGCCAATACCTGATTGCCAAAGCAATTGCTATTGTATCGATGCTCCATGATCCTATTTTCTTATTTAACAACCATGCCCCAAAAGAGAATTCAAGCGTGAAATACCTTCTTTGAACGAAATAGCTGAAGCAATTTTCAAGATAGAAAATATTCGTTGGTAACAGTGTAGGCTGTTGGATGCAATGTAGTGTTTCAGCAGCTGGCTAGCTTGGTTTGAAAAACTGTTCAAAGGAATACGAGTTGTTTGCCGTTGAGGGATGAGCGCTTTATATTTCTTACTTAGCTGTTCTTTTATCACTTGCAAGCGTTGTTTTAGGATAGTGAAACTGTTTTAGTGTATTGCAACATAATTTGAGTTCAATAAGAATGAGCTAGCCTGACTGACCTCTTCGATGTTGTATTTACTGGCAAGCGATGCTGTAGTGATGCATTGGCTGTCCGATACTATTTCGGATACCCAAGCACAGTAATGATCCCTCTGCAATTCAATGGAATATCCAAAAACAGCATCCTACGGAAGTAGCTTAAACAGGTAGTTTAATAAAGGAGATTTAATGCTGAAATAATCAATACTTGAGTAACATTTAAATGGAAATCGAACTTTGCTGTAAGATCAGCATAGGCAGAAGCAGAATTATTCTGAAATGTGATTTTGATACATAGAAAATCCTACAACGTTTCTATCTCTGATGTTATGTGAGTATGAACCTGTCTATTTTTCGTATGATACTGGGAAGACCCATTAAGGCTGTATCCCCAAACAGCACAGTTAACATGCAGAAGCACTCCTGCAATCAGAATTATATGAATTGGCAAAATTACGAAGCATCACAAGAAAATAATACCTTCTCGTAATATTTTTCCTGCTGTCAAAATGTTATTAACATGCTTACGATTGATAGTACTCAATGAATCGATATTCAGCACAAGTATGCCTGGTTACAAAATTTTCTGTGCGCTTTCGCAGCAATGCTGTCGTCTAAAGCAAACCATTGTAGCTTAAAGAAAAAGTTAATAAATCGGTGTGCGGATTCCAAAAGAGCATCTCTCGTTTCTTTAGTCCTTCAAAATACTTTTGGAAAGCAGAGTTTTCGCCAATGACAACATAACGCAGGTATAGAAACAAACCGAAAGTATCCGCATAACGACACATTCATCATCTCCAAGGAGAAAACAGTGAATTGGTTTAATATTCATGTCCCCATCTGCAGGTCATACAGCATTTCAATACAAATGTTACTCGAACTTAATCGAAACCACCGCTATTCTTATATGTAAACAGCACTAGATCTAGGCCACAATAACTTACCGCATGCAGTCTGCTCCTCAAGGTAGCATTGTGCGGTATTGGAAATGTTCCCATCTAATGGGGAAAAGCTACTCGTATTTGTGAAGAAAGTCATTGTGCTGCTAAAACTACTGACCTCCTACGAAACACACAGGGCTGGGAGGACAAAGAAGATTGTTTGTCTTTGCGAGATGACCACGCCATCTGACGTGCCTCTCGAGTGTAGTGTCACTAGCATTAATCAAATCTACAGCGCCAGTTCGGCTACAAAATTTTTAGCGAAGAAATGGTAACAAAATCTTACGTACTTTGCATTTGGGAAGAAAGACGCAACGGAAAGCCTAGTACACTATTCATTGACAGTGCCAGCATCAATTTGATTGTATAGCCAGTAGTGGAACAAAAATTCCATTTTAAACTTTTGTCTGCTCTAGGCTCCAATGTCCCCCTCGCACTTGAATGAGCATTCTTCAAGTTATAATCTGTGGTGCAAGGAAATTGTTTTGAACAATCGGAATTGTTCAAAACGACATAACTCGTATACTACCTGATAGGTAATCATTACAAAGATCACCAGCAATCTTGCTCTTTAGATGCTTATTTTCGTTTGAATTGCAGCAACAAGGAGGAGAAATAGAAAAACCATGTATATCAGCCTGTTAATTTCAGATATGTATTATTTAACTTTAATGCGGATTCAATCCACGATCAAAAATGGATGAAAGCTAAAGAATTACCACCGCATTCTCAAGGTGTACACACCAAAAGTATGGGTATATCTTAACTCTTCCATTCTTCACTGTAGCCTGTTGTACGGTGTGCAGGTGCATGATTGCTCATTTCCATTAAGCATGAGAAAGAGAAACTTTTTGATACCACTGGTTTACTAACGAAAATTGTGACATCAATAGAGGAGCCTATACAACACATCATCTGTATTTCTTCTGCCAGTTTCCCTGTTGATAAGACTTGTTTCGCAAAGCATTTCGTGTTGATAAATAAAATATGTACCTTCTAGCAAAACACTGTAAGCCTTTTTCGTAATTCCTGTTAAAATGATTGCGAATCTAGAACTGCTGCAAATCGTCGACCCTGTAAGTGTTACTTGAACTTAAACTTACCATTGTTTCCGCAATTTACTGATATTGTCATTTGTCGCACGGCTCGAAACAGTCTCTTGTGAGTGACTTCTTCATAAGCTACGCGGTTGCATGAGACGCAGAGTCTATTTCGCTTTAGGATTTTTTCGGATTCTCTGTAATCACAAGTAGAATGGTCAAACCTACCAGGCAATGCATAAATCCCAATAAGATTCTAACAGATTTGAGTCACCAATGAGATTGCGTAGGGTGATAGTTTTCTGTGCGGTATTTGTGTTTGTGCAGTTACAGATTCTGTTATATGTTCTGCGAACTTTGCCAACAACGATAACATCTTAACCATTTAATAATATGTTCATTGAATTGTTTGTATATCAACCTACCAATAATACTCCCACATCGATCGCTAATATGTACTACGGCAGCTCCTGTAAAATGTGCTTCGATAGGCTCTCTGGAGTCATTTTCTATTCTATTTTTGCTGATACCTTGCAAGACTAGCAGATGCCCAACCTCAGAAGCAAGATTTCTTGAAGTACCCAGATGTTCTATCGATACAACCTACGAAGCAGTAGCACGTGAATGATAATACTACCGGAGGCAGTAGTTGGGACAGACGTACTTTTCTTGGCACAGAAAGAGGGAAGACAGTACATCTTAGATCCTCAATGCAGCAAGGAATAACCAATTTTTCTAATTTTTCTTGGGGAGCCTATAGTAGTTTAGACAAAGCTAGTTTTAGATGCGACCCGAAAAGCAAGTGTCAAAAGGTGCATTTCTGTTTTATCATTTCACGTACACCAAGACGCATGGCTAGTGCAAAATTGCCGGAATTTATTTAAGTAGCTAGAATATTATATTGCGTAATATTTTCAGCGGATACAACTCGCTGCTTACTACGCACCATTTCAGGTAAGGCTGGTAACGCCTGCAGCAGTTCCCACACCACCTCAGTTACTTCTTCAGTAAAGCTATGAAAGTTTTCCATGGCGTATAGACCGCACATAGGGAACGCATCTAACCTGAAAGAACAGATTGCTATAAGGGTGGGCCTTTCCAAAAAAATTATCGCATTTACCTAACATTTCAGTTATATCCAAATGCAGTTCCAAATTCAGTAAGAATTCTGGTGACTTTTTCTGGAAAGGCAGAAATGTTTGTGATAACAATTCCATCAAATTTTTTTTCCCAATGAATAAATAGAGCTGAAGTTTTCGTAAAGGTGCCTCTGTCTGATCATTAGCAGACTGATTCAAGCATCGCTTTCTTCGTACCTGCATTCTGTGCAGCATTAAGATATGTATGAAAAATGCAATTCGTTCGGATGGTACAAGCGCAACGCTCGGTCATAGATCAATTTCAGTATATTTCAATTGTCTACAAGAAAAGTTTTTTATACCTTACTGCATAAGTTGATTTCTTGCTGTAGCAATGCTTAAGTAGCACTTTATATCATTGTTTGGGTTACAACTATTTTTAAGTTCAATAAAAATATTAATTATTTTGTTATTTCTCAATAGAAGTTAAGGATCGTATCATATTTTCATTGTTTTGATAAGGGTCATGTCTCTTCTTTATTTTACTGCCGTAGCGAGGCGTAAGTACATTCGATTTCGCATATAATCGCACCCTTTAACTTAGACTAAAAAAATTTTCAAATGTGTTCTTTTCAAAAAATTGGGCACATGAAACAAATTTCGTTACGCTGCTTACCCCCCGAGAAGTCAGGACATCAGTGTTGATTCATATCCCGTAGCAATGCGATGCAATTTCCTATACATCTTAATTATTCCCGCAAAGCAAGTTTGGCTTATCATCCTGATATAATTCTTATCAGTTTTAAAACGTTTGTAGCGAGTTAAAATGAAAAGTTCCAGGACTCATGGGGAGCACAATAGGAAGAATATCAAGTAAAAACCGCTTCTCTTGAAGAATTTATTTGTGAATCAGAAGCAAGCGTGCTAAAAATTTTGATTGATCACTTACGCCTAGCTTTACATTTACTCATTCAAAATGGGGCTACTAGGCAATTTTCTACATAAAAGAGGGCACTTCGACGATCATTTTAGATGCTCCAAAGCATTATCTGGAACAGGCAGCGGATAAACAAAAGACTGCTAACTTGTCTAAACGGAATTATTTTATGTAGCATGGAAAGCTGTGAAACATAAGACATGGTCGCGTACATGCTTGTCTACAGCATTTCCTATCAAAACATAGAAATGTAGTTTTCCACCTTTAACTGTCAATTGGAGTGAAGAGGGCGAACAAAAGGTATTATATACAAATTTTCTTCACCAACTTGATAATTGCATGAATGTGATATTTCTACAGTTTTATTGGAGAGAATGACACAAATAGCCCATAGCGTATATTTGCATACTTTTGTCGAACAAAAAGTGCGCAGAAACGCATAACGAATGTAGCACCGTCAAGCTTTTGCTTCCGAAAGGAGAAAGTATAATCAATCAATGTCGTTATATTCTCTGGAAAGATTAGAGTTTTTTCTTCTAAATACGCACGAGGGGTATATGATATGACTTTGCAACTTACGAAAGAGATTAGTTAATGTTCCGCTCATTTTGTAGAAACTAGGGATCAAACAACAGCATTCAACGTAATATTAATTACGTCAATGTCTGCTGCTTTCAAACACTATAATTCTTTTTTCATTCATAATCATTTCAAGCTGAACTCAAAAATTCCGTAAATTGACAAATCAGAGAGGCATCTCTGATTGCGTGATTGCACTAGTAGCATTCTCTTCAGCCACTACTCGGTATACTGCGAGTAGCATATAGAAATAATTCATTTAACCACCTGATAAGAGTTCGAAAAGTATACCAGAAAAAGCGTGGGTAAAATTTCTGTTAATTATTAGTTTTTACATGCTTCTTTAACCATGTAAAACAGCAATTTGATGCATTTTTGATGTGCAATTTATTTTCACGCAACCGGAATAGAAAAGCTCATGTCCTGGAATAGAGTAGCATCATTAGAAAGATAAGAATTATGTAAACCAGCTTTTGTGTTATATCGTTTTCAGAAGCACGACAGGTTATGGTGAATATACATTATCCTTTCGGTCTGGAAATTTTTTCTCGGCGACAGTTTTCTTTATAACAATACTTTCTGCGTTATAATTCAAAAATTTTTTGGAATTATATTAATCTTCTAATGAATTCATTAAAAAATTATAGCAAATATTTTAACAAGGTTTGATGCCCCGTATTTTGTTGTGCCTAAAAATTGTATTTAACATTTGCTTCTGCACTAGAAATGTTTCAACTTTGTAAGTGTGGTAAGTTATATTATTAACAATTCAATGCTTTACTGATTGTTTTGCGCGAGAAAATCTCTGAAAAAAGTATAATAATGCTACGCAAAAAGAGTTACATGAATTAGAAGTGAAGAAATAGGATCCTGTTTTTGAAGTCAAACTATCCATTTTAATTAATAAAGGTTTGAGTACTAGATTGTAAAAATATATCACTCTGATTAATAGTATCAATAAATCCACACTGAATGCCTACAAATTTTGGTCTTACTTTTGTTTTACCCGCAGTTGAATGGAGTAGATGCAAAGCAAATCAATTCTGCTCTAATGGATAATCTTATCTTAAAATAGTTTCCCAGTGCATATTTATTTGCAGCAAATGCCTAGATGCATCTAGATTGCTAAATCATTAAAATTTACAATACAAACTAACTTTAGTTCGTAGTAGTTTTTGTCTAAACAAAAATAAAAGAAACTCCTAGCAAGCGACGGCGCAATTCAGTAATTTAGTAGAAATGTTCTCACTGTTATAGTTGCTGAGAAAACAATGAAATATTTCTGTACTTTCACTAATTTGACGTCAAATTTTACCTAAATTCCAGTAAACTCATTGATAATAGCACTCATAATCGCTCCTTTTCACTTAGATTAAATCAATTAAAATATTGTGCATTTATCTAATGGTCTTATTTATAATATTGCTTACAAATTTTTTACTTCGGGAAAAGGATTATCACACAGTTAAAAAATGTATCACTTTTTCATTATATAAGGCATGTATTTTTATATTCTGCTGAAGTGTCTGCATTCTAAAATTAGACATTAAGGGCATACTATAACTATAGCTCTAATTCAAAAAACGCAGGGAACATTTACAGTTTTATAGCTTTTCTTACATATAATACGAGACACATTTTACATTGGAAGTGCACTCCAAGGCGGCAGTTAGAGGGGAAAAAAATATTTTGTTACATTTGTTTTGCTTATTTTTTCCTCTTAGTGAGTCTATTCTAATTTTTTAACTAATGCTAAAGGAAAAATTTTCTCGAAATGAATTGGAGGTTAGCACACGAAAATTTAACATTAGTTTGAGAAGTAATCTTTGGTTAATCAAGGACAATCTTCTAATTTGCTTATCATGTTTTCAATGATTTCGGTTATTCTAAGAAATGGATGCATAAATAATATAGACAATGGAAAGCAGTAAACAATTTGCAATCATTGTTTAAGTAAAGTGTATGTGAGAAGTCTTTAATAATTAGCAACTCTGTTTTGTTCCAACCAAGAGTAATTTCTTAGTTTTACTAATCAGCTAGGTGGCATAAACTTCTCATTCATATTCTCAATGTTTTATATCCAGTAGAATATAGGAAATGGAAGTCGACCTTTTAAATTGCGAGAATCAGCTCTCCTCGTAACTAACATAATATACAACTTGATTCTTATTTTTTATAATTTTACACACTTAGCAAGAAATATATTTCTACATCTAAAAGGAATGATTGGCTACTTTTCATTGTATGCTTAGATGATTTCCACCTTTTCAGCCACTGAGTTAAAAACCATATTAATTTTATGATAGGTAATATCTAGTACGAAGTGTTAGAGAGAGTTGGCTATATTTTATTTATCCGAATTCCACTTGTCGCTCTTCGGTCTTTTGAATTGCGCTGCACCCAAAAAGAACATAGCCATTCTAGCACCCCTATTTTTATGAGGTTTATTTATAGAGCGCAAATGTATGCAACGCAGAATTAAAATTCAACTTCAAATAGATTGATTGATGTTGCTGCATTAGTATAAAAAATGAAGCGCAAAGAGGTAAAAAGTAGCGAACGCACAATGAACTGTACTGCATGCTAGCATCTTTTATTGCCAAACATCACTAAGAATTCCATGGCTACAAATTTATAATACCATTACATACTTTTTTTTCATACAATCTTCGGTAATATTGTTTCCATTCGTTCTTAAATTATTTTCTTTTTCATACAATGTTTCTTGTAGTTAATATTTATAATGTAATGCTTCACTATACCTCATTTATAATGTGTGCGCCATTTTGCAACACTACACTGGCTGAAAATATGAATTTTGGGGTTAAGATGTGCATTAGCCTACTTTCTGCTTGTGTGCTAGTACTTTTTGCTCTGCCCATTTATCTTTTAAAACTCAAACCACACTATTTCATTTTCAGAATTGTATTGTTTACGAGTATCAACAAGCCATCATAGCCATAAATAAGCTTGTGCCCCAAAGTTATGCTTGCAGTTAGAGAACGTATTGCAACAAATTGCAGCACTCGGAAGGTAAGAGCAGCGAGTGAAAAAAATCTTGCTATTCCTTACCTTCATAGTTTACTGCTTCACAATTTGAAGGAAGCCATGCATTATTTATAAGTGTGCTTAGCATATAAATGCTTACTCGTATAAATTCAGCTTTGCGCCATCTTTCTTTTCTGCCTGCATTCGCTCCTCATTACGATCTACTTTACTTTTTTTATTATTTACCCTAATGGGTCCTATCCATGCTACTCTTTATTCCAATTTAAAATAAGCAAGGCATGATCTTTGCTGCATATTTTCAACCACTTTCGCTTTGTCCAAGCCAAGTATCTGAAGCTAGTCGAATTTTTTAGCTGAAGGTTTTTAAACTTTTTTCATTTAAATTTCCTCAACTATTTGCCAACGTCTACAGTACTGTTTGGTTTTCTAGCATTTCTCTATGTTTGTCGGGACATGCGCAACTACTCAGCTTTTGTAAAGAAAACATATTGCCAAATTACTCATCAGGGTTGGTAGTCATATCCATCTTTCGTGCCGCAAGTGTCGGAAATGCTTTTTCAATCGCAATTTAGTTTCCTTCCCATCTTTACCCTGCAATTTTTGATCATTTGAAAGGGTCGAATGCATGCATTAGCAGATAAAGTAGTGTCCTAACGAGGAATAAAAATAAGCACAAAAATCTTACCCAAAACTGAGCTACCCGTGGCTAAGCGTATGTTTAATAGATTTTGTTACTGTAGTAGCGTCTTAAATAATTCTATAATTAAGAGCGCAGCGTCCAATTTTTAGCCATAATGAGAAACGGTAACTAAAAATTCAAAGGGTGTGGCTTCAGACAATAATTTAATAACATTCCTCATTTGGCATCAGTAGTAACTTTTGCCGAAAAACTTCAGCAGGTATAGATTATGATTCTCAGCGTAACTGTAAGCTCGGTTGTTTTTTCAGTGAAGGTTCTGGTTAATTTTTTGTACCCGCAGCGATGAATCTAACCTATGAATACTACAAAAGTTTATGCAACCACTGCCTTGCGGCGTAGCAGTTCATTGCTATATGATGCCACCACATCATCAAAGTCATGCCAAATTAAATAGACTGTACGAACCAACCAACGTGTTTGTTATTCTTCATGCGGAAGTTGAATTCTTTACTCAGATTCAATTTTCTTCTGTTAAAAACAGAGAAGGTATGCTTCCGTTGTAAATAGATGTTTCCTTTCACATTTAATTTTTGAACCTTTCAATGCGTTTTTCTCCCTTGTACAATAAACAGAACTGATACCCTTTTTTATTCCTGCTGCTTTTGACTGTTTGCTAAAATGCGGAAGAAAGTAGATTCTCGCCTTCGAATTCTTATTGAGAATGGTTGTAAATCTCGCTATCGCTCTCTCTTCGTTATTGTTGGAGATCGCGGCCGTGATCAAGTAGTCAATCTTCACTACATACTATCAAAAATTACGACCAAAAAACCGTCAGTTTTGTGGTGCTATAAGCAAGAGCTGGGATTCAGCTCTCACAAACGAAGGCGTATGAAGCAGCTTAAAAAGCGCATGCAACATGGTCAATTCGATCAAAATATTGATGATCCTTTTGAACTTTTTGTTACAACTACGAACATTCGTTACTGCTACTACAAAGAATCACAGGCCATTCTTGGACAAACGTTTGGCATGTGTGTTCTTCAGGTAAAGAAAATGATATTTTGCACGAATTAACACCGATCGTTTTTGTGAAAATCAATGTCACAATTGCAAAATATAGGTAGATGCAAAGTTACCATCTACAAACGTTTTCCCTACGTTTAGTTATGTGGTTGAGGCCTTTCAGTATTTATCTTACGTTTTAGTAATTTCCATACAGGACTTTGAGGCTTTGACACCTAACATACTATGTCGAACAATGGAAACGGTTGAAGGTGGAGGCATCATTTGTGTTTTATTAAATTCAATGTCCTCCTTGCGTCAATTATACGCTACAACAATGGACATACATTGCAAGTTTCGCACAGAAGGCTTCCAAACTGTTGAACCGCGGTTCAATGAAAGATTCATCTTAAGTTTGGCATCGTGTTCCGGCTGTCTTATTGTTGATGATGAACTGAATATACTTCCTCTAAGCAGACATGCAAAACAAATTCTTCCGATTGAAAAAGACTTTTCAATTGCAAAGGAATCTCAAAGTGATAGCGTACAGGTACTGGGACTCATACTTGAGTATAAGGGTTACAAATAATATTTTCTCATGTATTTCTAGAAGTTTTTGCATCTCAATTCAACCTGCAAAACGTGCTTTTATGTTTGGTAGATTGGCGATGGCTTGTCAGCTTTTCTTTCTACCAATCAGAAGGAACTAAGAGAGTTAAAGGAATCTTTGAAAGAAGTAGACATTGTGGGATGCTTGGTAGAGCGCACTGTTACTTGTGATCAAGCGCGCTGTATCATGACGTTTGCTAACTGTTTGTCGAATCGGAACCTTCGCCAGACAGTTGCTGTTACCGCTGCACGGGGAAGAGGAAAATCTGCTACTCTAGGTAACGAAAACATTGAAGATTTGTTCTTTTCCATTATTTTTGTTGATAATTATTATGGGATGGCAGAGCATTAAAACATTACGAACGAGCAGAGCTAAGAAATTATATTATAATCTTGAAGAGTACCCAAACCTGTCAAGTGCATTTTTGATGTATTTGTGTCAGGCTTAGGGATCGCTGCAGCTATTTCACATTCGTATTCTAATATCATAGTTACGGCTCCTTCCCCAGAGATGCTATTGACCGTATTCCAATTTGTCCAAGCGGTATTTTTCTTTTACATTTGTTCGTACCATATTTATGCTGCCTTCTGAGAGTTCTATCTGACGTGATTAGTTTCGCTTGTGTCTTTCATTTGCCTGTATATCTTGATTTTAACTTCGTAATAGGGTTTGGAAGCTCTGGGAATGAAGGAGCATGCCGATTTCGAATTAGCATATGAATCAAGAGCAGATGGAAAAACTCCAGCAGAAAAGATCTTAACTCAAATAAATGTTTTCCGAAATCATCAGCAAACTATCAAATACGTATCACCTAATGAAGATAGCATTGCATGGCAAGCCGATCTCCTAGTTATTGATGAGGCTGCAGCTATACCTCTCCCTGTCGTCAGAAAACTACTTGGTAATGCTAATACCCGCCGAAAATAATAGGAATTTACTATATTTTTTCTTATTCTGCTTTTTATTCTAAGTTTTTGCTCGTATTACATAAGGCAGGCTCTGCTATGTTAGCCTAACTTAACTTGTTTGTATCTATTTTCAGGACCTGGGTCAATATTTATCTCCTCAACTGTCAATGGATACGAAGGGACTGGGCGTTCATTATCACTTAAGTTGATTCATGATTTGAAGGTTGGCGCACAATCTGGAACAAAAACTGTCGCACCTTTGCTACTTCCTACTATCGGTTCAAAACAGAGCGGATGCATTTCACAGCGCTCTTTGAAAGAGGTTTCGATGAAGGTGTGGATTTCTTTGTTCTATTAGATTGTTCAAATTAGAAACTTTTACAAATTTTAATGCAAAAGTTTAGATTTGCCTTTTTGTGTGCATAAATTATCAGGAGCCAATTCGATATTCTCCTAATGATCCAATAGAAACCTGGTTATATGAGTTGTTGTGTTTGAATGCCACTGTGCCATCTCCAATGAGTAATAAGGTAAAAATTTAACTGGAAAAAATTGTTCATTTCCCTCCTCGAAATTGTGCAATTGCAGCGTTACCGACTTAAGTACAGTTTTATTCCTTATATTCTGCTCTGATTGTTTGCTGCTGTAATAATACCTAGATGAAGGCATGAAATATGTGTTTTGTATTTTGTAGAATTCGCTTGTTCCAGCAGATCGATGCCAGTTGTATATCGTTAATAGAGATGCACTTTTCTCTTATCATAAATCGTCTGAGTTGTTTTTACAAAACATGATGTCTCTCTTTGTTTCCTCTCACTACAAAAACTCACCGAATGATTTGGCTCTTATTTCTGATGCTCCGGCGCATCAGATTTTTGTGCTGCTTCCCCCGATCGCGGAGAATCATAACACGATACCAGACATATACTGTGCAATCCAAGTTTGTTACTCAAAAGCCGTATATAACCACTGTTTTGAGGGAATGTCCCGGATTTTTAGTTAACTGCAGGGGCTTGATTGATTTCATCATGCCTTCGGTTGTTCAAGCTATTCGGATGGATTTGCATTTATATTTTGTTTGATTCTACTTTTTCTTAAGAAGAAGTAGTTGAATTTTCGTTTTTATTTGCTCTAGGTTTGCATTGAAGGGCAATTGTCCAACGACACTGTACGCGGTGCAATTGGACGCGGTCAAAAACCATCTGGTGACATGCTTGCCTGGACTCTATCTCAATATTTTTCTGATGAAGATTTTGGTTCACTCACTGGGGTAAGTGATATGCCATTGCCAAAGCTCTCTAGTTTTTTTGTATACCTTTTATTCATTTACAATAGGCATTTATCTCTGCTTAATTGTTTGCTTGGCTTGCCTCTGCTGAATTCTTTACTTCATTCTACGCGTAGGTACGTATTGTTCGCATTGCATGCCATCCACAATTACACCGCATGGGCTATGGGAGTGAAACTATCAAAAGACTACTACTATTCTACAAAGGTCACGGAATCCCTTTTAACGGAGGGGAATTAAATATCGCGGAAACCGAACTCAAGGATGAAGATGAGGATAAATGTGGTTCTTTCGAAAATCAGAATAGGTAGTGCTTGTTTGTAACATTTTATTGCGATATTTATGTTGTGTCTCTACATAGTTGTGAGCATAGTACTTTGTTGTATAACCATGTTCCAGCTTGGTCGTGGTTGAACTTACGGAGAAATTTTTACGAATTGAAACTATAGCCTCTAAAATGTGTTTTTTCTGTGAGGTGTTCAGTAATAGTCTCCCAGTTTCGAATTTGCTAACCGAAGTGCTGGAACCCAAAAAAGTCCCGCCGCTTCTTCATCCTTGTTGCGAGGCAGACTCACCTATTCGCGTAGATTACTTTGGCACATCTTTTGGTTTCACTGCAAATTTGTACAAATTCTGGAGCAAACTCGGGTTTCAACCAGTTTATATACGTCAGACAAAAACCGATACTACTGGAGAAAATTCGGGTGTAATGATTCGGCCTATGGAATTTAATATAAATGTATGCGATTTTTTACTCACCATTATGATTAATTCATTTGTTCATGCTTTCTCATGCTACTATTGTTTATCCTTGTCGACAAGAAAATTTTACGTCTGTCATCTGAAATTTTACGCGTCTTTATATGCACGAAAACTATGCTTTAATTTGAAACAACTTAGGGTACACCGGATCCGGAGAAATTTTTGTTACAAGCTTTCGTTGAAGACTTTCGCATGCGCTTTCTGCATTTACTAGGAAGTTGCTTTTCTCATTTTCCCATTTCTTTGGCTCTGTCAATCCTTGATCCTCCTGTAACTCAAGCCCACCAAAAGCCTTGTGATGATGAAACGGAGGGGAAATCAAAAAACAGTAGTACTATCTGCTTTCCTGATATCACTTCTAAAAACGTAAGTACTTTGTGAATATTATAGCTGCGCACCCATCCGATATTCCGTAAATCATGTCTTACTTTTTGCTGCTGGTTACTAGATTTATCAATTTTTTTCGGAGCATGACATCAATCGGTTGAAGAAGTATGCACAACAACTGGCTGATCATCATTTTATCAGTGATCTAGTGCCTACCCTTGCGTGGTTACTTTTTTCAAGACGCTTTCGCTCTCTTAGCCTTTCCTATCTTCAATGCTCAATTTTGCTTGCTGTGGGAAGCCAGCGACGGAGCAGTAAGTTTTAAACCTTTATACAGCATTTTAGTTTATCAATTATTTTTCTTTTATGATTGCCATTTCTGGGATTATCTGATGATCTCTTTCATTTCACTGTTTTATTTATGCATAAAATAGCTGAAGACCTTTCTTCTGAGCTTGGTGTGCCGCATAATCAAGTAATGGCATTATTTAACAAAGCAATCAATAAAATATCCAAACACCTACAAGTAAGGAATATCTTGCTTAGACTTTAATCTTAACTTTCGTAAAACAGTTTTTTATGACGCTTGTCCATCCAGAATCTTATCGAGCTAGGAGTGGCAGAAGATTTATTTAAGACCGGAGAAAGTGCTGATACTGTCAAACCGTCTTCCTTGGGGAAAGGCAGTGTAGTTGCGGAGGAAGGATCCTTGTTAATTAACTCATTTCAAGCTGAGCTACAAGAAGGAGCGAAGAAGGTTGAGCAACAAATTACTCAACAGCGACGGGAATTTATGGAATCATTGAAGTCCGAAGAATTAAAGGTGAGAAGAGTTGTATTCTGTAAAATTGCTTTTTGTTCTAACAGCTCAAGGATTAGTGCTTCATGCAATGTTGCAGAAATATTCATTGGAATCCGTTTCGGATGTGGATTTTGCAAATGAATTAAATGGAAAAATGGTTGTGTCAGGTAACAATTACACTTTTTAACCTATAAATATATGTGCAATCAATCAGTAAATGAATATTTGATTATTTATTGCAAGTACTTTTGTACAAGTTATCTATTTTTAAAAATTGTTTAACAGGTAGCATTTCTATCAAACGAAAAAATTCTCACAAATCGGTAGGATATCGGAATAAAGATCTCGCTATTACTGGGGTTCTTAGTAAGAAAAGAAAAGAACGGGATGGTAAGCGCACTAGGTTGTCCTAAACGTTTTTGTTTTGTAGTGAGGACAAGACGTAGTTTCTATTCATCTTCAATTGTGAATTTTAAACCCTCTAGGAACTTCAAAATGTGTTCCCAACTTATAATCGCAATAGAGTACAGTGCTTATAGCATTGGATTTTAAGGAATAAATAACTAGCTGCTTGCTACCAGAGGAAGTGTATTTCTTGACCAACGCTCTTGACAGCATAAACTGAGTTAAGCCACTGAAATAGCAAATATCTTGAAAAATTGTAATATCTTTGAAATAATGAACAAGTATTCCATCCTTAATTGAGCTGTGGGACATGACTAAGGAAACAAACATTTATTCTAATCTATCAATATGCATGGAGTTGTTTGGAAATGTTGTTTTCAACAAAATGGGATAACTACTATGAACTATACGGCTTTCCAAGGTGTATCATGAAAGGATTTACTTTCATAACCTAACAGCATTTCATTTCCGAAAGTTGTAATTACTCAATCTTTTTTGTCGTAATGGTACTAGTCTCAGTTTATCCTCAGGTTATTACATCAAATAACTCCAATGTAGTAAAAAAAATGGGAGGCTGCAGGCGAGTTTGTCCATCTTTCAAATGGTAGTAAGATCCCGCTGTATTTAGGCTTGTATGCGCGGTACGAATGGTAGAGTTGGCATGCAATTGTAAAACTATGGGCAAAAAAGACGATGCAAGCATGTTTTTGCGTGATGACTTGTATGCTTAAAGCTTGATAAGAATTGGCGCTCAATCAACTCTGCTATACCAGTTGTAAGTATCTGTCGAGTGAAAAGACATATACTATAATTTTTTTGCCAAAGTAAAGCTCTCTAATCTTGGATAGTAGGATACAGAGAGTTAACTTTAAGCAGTGGTGAGCGTGATGTGCGAATATTTCTGTGGGTCATATCTTTCCTCATATTTTTGTGGGCGATTTAAACTATTCACCAGCTAAGCGAAATCGTTTGTATTTTTAATGATAGGCCTAGATATCTGAAGTTTGCTATTTCTAAATTTTTTTCTCTTGCACAAAAGAGCGCGATATTTAGTCAACTGCAGCATGCCATATGTAGCTTTCTTGAAGCAAGAGAGGGAGTTACAGATTTGTGTATCAGTGCTCATTTTACGATTGCACTAACTGAAAAAGTTAGAATAGATACACCAGTAACACGGGAAATTGGCGACTTTCCACACCGGCACAGATGCCACACCAATTCACTCAATAATGTAAGCACTTTTCTTTTTGTACCCTGCATGTCTGCAGCTGTGTAAGCGCGTACACTTTTTAGAGGTAGTTTGCTCTATGTAGAACTAACGCAAATGGTAGTGACATAGTCGGAGAAACTTTATAAGCAACACTTTATGCAAATTTCCCGCAAGGATAGCGAAGAAGGTGTTTGGCAGTAGTATGCACAAAACTCGCTTCAAAAATTAACGTATACTACTATAAAGCAAAGCTGTAAATTTTTCAGAAAAGAAAGCACTGTATAGGAATGCTGGCAATACTTTGATACAGAAATACAAGAAAAATGCTGAAGAAATCCGCTCATCGAGAAATGGTATTTTACCTTGTAATAATGCATTACGCAGCTGGACAACTTAGCATGCCCGGGATTGCGCTATCTTCAAACGAGGATAATAATCGATATAAACTGGGCACTGAGTTGCACTCATTTGGCAATTTCTTTAATGAATCGTTGAATGCAGCAGAAGAAACTATAGATAGCACGATGCAAAAAGGGGGGGTTAGTGGTAACTGCTTAAATTCCGAGTTTTAACTCAATTGGTAGTTGAATTGGCTCTTTCACGCTAGCAGAAACGTTACTTTACAATGAAATGCTTCTAGTGCCGCAGTTAATGGTACTCTGAAATACAAGCAAAAAGTTTTTTTCCACTCATACTTATACTATCAAATGTTACTTATCAGGCTATTCCACAGCGATTGCATCTCAATGAATTAAAAGAGTATGTACCAAATGAAGATTTGCGACAAGAATGGGAAAATTACTACGGACAGACTATCGAACAAAATAACACTATCAGAATTCCTGCTGACTTATCTAAATACGAAAATAATGTGATTCAATTTCCGGTCTATAGAGTAGAGAGTAATTCTTTTCGTGGACCCAGTAATATCTTTGGAAGACACGCAGAAAGAAATACCACTGTGTTTGAGGCACTGAGTTTGCTAAACATTGCCAAAGATAAACTTGGATTATCTAGCTCTAGCATGGAATTCTTCTTTCCGTTACAAGCTTTACAAAGCCAATTGTTAATCGAATATTGCAATATTACAGCCGCCGATAAAGGCCGAATAGAGCGAGAAGTCAAAATTTGCGCAGAGAAATTAACCAACGCAACGATTGATTTATTTTGGAATGATTTTTCGGCCTGCTTTGGAATGATGATTAGAGCCACTTCAAATCGCACTTCTATTTTAAATATGTGCGTACAGTCAGCTGTCAATTTCACTGAGAATTTATTCAACACGATACTCCGTCCACCACTGCAGCGTGCCATAAATTTTACGGAATTGCGGAAAGAAGAAATAAACAATGCAAATATCGCAAAATTTTCGGAAATAGTTGTGTTTCCGATCGCCCAACTGCTCACTCAATTTTTTTCCATTCGAATCTGCTTTCAGCAGTCTAATTGTTTTCCTGGAGAAATATGCAAACAAGTTTTGCCACCAATTTATGGATTTACGTTACAATTTTGCGAAGTTACAGTGAACTCAATAAAAACAAATCCTATAACAGGAACACCCTTATTCAGAAAAAACCATATTTTGTGAGTAAATAATCTTGAGCTTTTCTTTGCAATATTTACGAAGAAATACGCTGTCTAAGTTTATAAATTGCAGCAGATATTGCATAAACCAAATTTATCAGTTTCTTCGAACTTGTCTATTTACACGAAGAGAATTAAGCTGGCTATGCATACTGCCAGAGTACTTCGGCAGAAAGGGTTGAAAACATTTGCTTGCTTTTTAGCAAATTTGCAAAGCCTGTTGCAAAAATACATTTATTTTGGGTTTTTGTCTTTCTACCCTAATGTAGCGCAACTGAAGTACAACAGGGATAAAATTTCAAAGAAATACAAAGCTAACTGAGTCAAACGCAATAAAGTAAATCACATCAAATTGCTACTTCAGCTTTCCACAAGGTTAACTGTGCGAGCCATTCCTCAAAATAATCAGTTTCACCATAACAAAGAGCATAATTTCGAAATTGATTTTTAAGTTTCATTAAATCTAGAATTAGGTAACAAATAACGATTTACGCAAATTTGGGCAGAAGAATAAAAAAAAGATTTGAAGCTTAAACTTCAATACTTCTCGTTACAAAGACGAAATGTGGCGTATGGTCACACTTGTGACAGAACTTAAGTTTTATACAATGCTAGTGTATATCATCATCACTCCTGTAAATAAAATTTAAAGACAACAATAATGGACACATAGCATTTTCAATATTTCTCGCAATAACATTCGGGTAAATACATCAAACTTGGCACCACATTTGTTCAAAGTCACAATAGCACAAGTTAAGCAAGCATCAAAATTAACAGAAAACAGAATAACCTGAGAATTAATTTTTCTGTTTCAAGTAAATTTGTAGGTGGTGTTGGACGAAATGCAGAAATTTTCTTTGAATGGATAGTCGGTCCGCGGCAGCTGAACATTGAATTTATTTTAAAAACTTACTATGAGGAAAAATGCAGATATTCAAATAGGGAATGATATAGAGATATTTGCATTATCACAAACTTCTTCTAATTCTATCAAAACTCGCCAAAACTCGACTACGTTATTCAAGTTCTGCTCTAGAAAAATATATGCTATACTTCGCTATGCATAATAAACATGCTTGATAAATTTATCCATAGCATAGTGCAATATAAAGTTACTTTGGGCAAAATTCAGGCTTTTGGTTATCGAGAGAAAAAAAATGACCACCGCAGCCGGAGTAAGAGCATTCCCAAAATTGTTTCGAGCAAATTTGTTTTTTGAATAAGTGGCTTTTCTCAAGGCAATTCGGATTTTTGATATCCATCCATCGCTTACACTGAATTACATGTTGGTACAAAAGACTCAAAATAATTCAATCTATAGTTTGGCGATAAGTAATGGTAAAATTTCAACTGTGGAATAAGTGCGTGGTAATTTTAGCATGCCTGCATACAAAAGAACGCTGGCACGCCAATTTCCATAATTGTTTGCTTAAGTTCTTCGGTGCATTCCAATTTTCCCAATTTCTGTAGCTCTTTTTTGATGTCATCCAGATCCTCCTGCGACAATTTTAGATTAGATTAGATTAAGCAGCATGTCGTAACAACAAGTAATATCCAGTTTAACTTAATAGGTAATCTGAAAATGCGTTAGCAAATTTGAAAGATAAGTACTATTCGTTTCTAATTTTACTTGCTGCCGATAAGCATCTACAACTGATTTCTTGCCAAGAGCTTCTCGTACTTCCTGCATTAGTGATTCATCATACAATTTTTGATGTGCAGGGGCTATCTCTCCAGCATTAATATTTTTATTCTCAGGGGAGCATCTACGTTTGGAAAAAGTTTCTTTCACGGCTAAAAATAGTAACACATAAGAAATTATTTCTCTTCGCATTGAGCATCCTTTTATGAGTATTAAGTTACTTGCAAGGCTGGGAAAGAGTCAACGCATGTATGCAATGAAACTATTCAAGACTAATCAACTCAAATAGGATTACCATTGCAATTGTCTGAACCAAGAATGGTTGAAACCGTCGAAATTGCGGTAATTTTCTTTTTTTTCCCTACTAAATTCCTCAAACATTTCAGCGCAGAAATAGAGACTTGCTGAGAACACGTTTGCAATCAAAAATACTTCGCAATAACATAAGGAGATACAATGCACAAAAAATGAATAAAGAAAGTGATCTAAGTTATTCATGAAGTGTAAAAGTATTGAGAATAAACTTTATAACCTCATCTGTATGATACAGTAACCCTTGGCATAGCTTTTTAAGTTCCACAATAGCACCTTCTTCATGGCTAAATTGGAAGTTGGGATCTTCAACGTGTAATAATTCTTTTCCCAATCTTTCAAAATCCATACTATTCTGAGCATAAATCAGTGCAAAACTCAACAATATTTTTATCATAAACAAAACCTGATATCAAAAATACCTTGCAACTAACATTTGATCCAAGTAAGAAGTTCAGCTGCATCCACCATCGTAGGAAAGAATCACTTAATTCACATTTTTTTGCGCCCACATCTTTCTTTAAACATTTTGATGGATTGCATTTTGCCATAATAGTAGGTTGCTCAAAGTTCGTGACTTTCGTGTCTTCACAAGATAGAGTAGATGATGAATAAGATACGCATTTAGTTGATGAATCACAGTATAATGGAATTTTAGGTAATACTGTGTGTTTATCTTTTAAATTTGAAGCTATATTCAATGTGGTAGGGTAGGTTTGAGATCGATCAGCTAATGTATTGGGTGATTCCTTAGATTTTATCGATCCGATAGGTTTTCTGTCAGTTATGAACTTCAAACCACAATCGATATTGTTCCTTTTCCTTTCTAGATTCTCACGGCTCTTCATCGCCTTTTCAAGCAAATATTGCATTTTCGGAAGTTTATATCCAAGTTTAACATCACTCAAACTCCCTTTTCCATTTTCAGATTTGTCTCCAAACAAGCATTTGCCGCAAGATGCTTCAGGGGAACGTTGTCCAATGATCAATTTTTCCAATTCTGTTTTTTTTGGAACTTGAACACTCTGTACCGCTCCACCTTTATCCAGCATACGATATTTTTTCTGGGCAAGGCTTTCTTTGTTGATAATAAAATTACCTTTAATGGTAGAATTTCCATAATTTTTATTATCACTAGCAGCACTTGCTACAGAATTTATTTTTCCACCAGAAGCATCTTCGATGCTGTTTAAAACAGAATTTGAGCTGTTCTCGCCTTTATTGCCTTTTTTACGCTTTTTGAACTGGTTTACATGATATTTACAATATTCTCCAAATAGGCTACTGTATAAAATAACAAAGGTTAACACATGCCATTTCTTAGCTAAACGTCCAAATACTAGCGTTCCCGATGAGAAACACGCATCCAAATTAGACAGATTCCAAATGTTATTTTGAGTAACTACCTGTACATTATATTTTTGCACTGAGTCCCTCGCTGTGTAACACCTTTGCATTGCATCAATCCAGAAACAGTACCGATCTGTTACATAAAACGAAGAGACATTTTATTATATACTCGAAATAAGAGTTGAAAACTATCCAAAAAATGATTTTACGGACGTTCATTAGCGTAGAAGTATCTGCAACATCAACCATTCTAAGATCATACTGTGGGTCCTTCGGCTTTAAGTGTGGATTGAGAATTGCCCACACAGAACCTTCCTGGGTATATTCCCTGTTACGAAGCATCAAAAATATATTGTATATTACTGTGAACAAACGAGAAAACGCAAGAAATACTCTTTAACTTATCTAAAACGTTAGAAATCCTATAGGAAATCAAAAACGTTCAGGAAAAAGGAATATTTACACTTGTAAAAATAACATCCATTTAAATAATCCGTACTTTTTTTCCTGCAAGTCACCGAACAATGTAACGCGCAATCGTGTTTCCCTAGAGAGCAATGCAGATCAATGATAGTATCAGACTCGATACAAATAAAAAAAGTATTCTTCTAACAAACAAAGAATCCACCTACTTAAGATCAGAGAATTCCCACATTATCATTGTCCTATCTGCAAAATAAGTAACATTAACACAAAGCGTCGTAATAAAAAGCAGTCATTTGATCCCTGAAGCACAAATAATAGCAACTAAAGTCACAACAGGCCAAAGGAAATAATGATTGAGCAAACCTCGAATCTCTGATACTCTTGTACTTAACACAGTGCCAATAATAGCGTGATCACTACGAGATTGATCAACTGCACTATCCTGAAAAACAATGCATATATTCATAGTGAATAGCATAGATTCAATACTGTAACATACGCACCTTAATTATCGCACAAATTCATACAGGAACTACAAAATGAATTTAAACACCATTTTTATCTGATCATTTTGCTGAGAAAAGCAAGCTAAAAAAAATTGAGCATACTTCCATTACGAATGCAAAAAATAGTCCAGCGAAGAGCTAGAACTTTCGAGAGTAGGTTCACTCCACTCAATAATGAAGTTAGTAACAGCAAAGCAAGCTATCTTAAACATGTGGTCACAATAAATGCGTAAATATGTATAATTACTTTCAAAATAAATGACGCAAGATTTAAAAAAGCAGTCGCTTTATCGGAAAGAATTTTCTTCAAAACATTTTTATCCATATTCCATGAGCTGCAAGAAAAGAAATCTAGGCAAGTAGATTTTGAAAATATAAAGACCATACTGTCCAGAAAATTTAGCCAAAGATTTATACATACCTCAAATATAAATCAATGCCGTTTGCTCGAAATCCGCTATGATCGAGACAAAAATCTGTTGGAACACAAACAAGTGCATGTCCATTTTAAAGAATAGCGAGAAACATTGATGAAACGGCGAAAATGAAAACTAAACAAAAAACCCTTCGATATGGGAAATTCTATAAAAGTGCTTTACTTTTTTAATGTAGATTACTACTCAGAGCAACTATCGCTATTCTGAGAGATCCTTTAAATTACTATGAGCTGGCATATACATGATGACTGCAATCAACATTCTAAACACAAAACTTTTGAAACTTGATTTTGCAAAACAGTACCGGAAGAATAAGTTGACGCTGCCATCGCATCGTGAATTTACGCAATATAGCACTAGGCAATTTCCAAAAAAGCTATTGTTAGTGGCAACTAAGCGAGTGCTGTAGCACAAACGAATAGTAAGTTGATTCAAGTTGATTCTCTGTTAGTTAAAGTCTGAAGTGGTTATTGCTATCATCAGAGGTCGCGATCAAAAAACGAGTAAAGTGCGTGGCACTGCCTGATGAATATTGCAGAAGTAATTTTATCATATGAAGCGGCCACAAAAAGGATCGCAGTCGCAGACTCTAACAATTTAGAACAGCAACAAACAAGAGCGGATTTGTGCACAACTATATTTTGAATACACATGTTGGAGATATTGTTGCATCCAGGACTAACTAGATGGAGTTTGCGCCCATCGAAGTAAAAATCCAGCAGGTTCGGATGCATTATCTGTATCAAATATTGTCAGACGAAAGATACCAATAAAAGCTTTGAAATGCTCGAATAAAATCAAGAAAAAGAAAGTTGATTCTCTCCTTTTCTTTTGGTGGAACAAACTTTGAGAATCACATACTGAGATTATACCATAAACTAAAGAATTATGAAGTAAGACACACCTCTACTACCTTCGTTCTTTGCGAAGAAAAATAATTACGAAGGAAGACATACTCATATCCATCTTCCTCAATATATCCATCTTCCTCAATAGGGAGTTTAATCAATTGGTTGGCTGTCTTTCCACGCCATCTTCAAGGTTGTATAAGAAATAGTGCGGAAAATCTAATTAAAAGCTTTTACAAACAATATATGTAAGATTGAAGCTAAAGAGCAGAAATGTGCTACGGTGTATACAAGTTTTAAGGAAAATAACAACCAGCTATAATCTGCCCCCTCCCTACTAATACCAATACTCCATTCTATTGCTGTAACAATTCATTGAAGTTTCCTTTTCGTTGCATTTAGTTGATCTGCGCTCTTTACCCAAGCAGCCCCAGCGCTTGCATCCATTGGTCCCTTGAGCACTGATGGATTGTTTGGTTACATGATCATTTTGCTCAAATCTCTTTTCTTGCGCATTTCTTTTTTCAATTAAGTCATTTTTTCAAATTTACTGCAGTTGCAATACTGCCTGTTTTATGTATAGATAGATGTATTGAGTTGGAAAAAAGGCCCGATTGCTCAAATCAACCTTTTTTCAATCTGGACTAGCTTTTTTCTATGAACTTACCTTTAACCTATTTACATGACATGCACGTGATGCTTTAGTAAACACAAATAAGTGAGGCGCAACTCTGCATAAAAAAAGCACCCCGATGATTGCTTTTCCTCGTTTCCTGCCTCTATGGTGGTGTCACAGGCTTTCTCGCTGGAGGTTTTTGCCGTCATTTGCACTTCGGGATATTTCTTATATCAGATTTAGTGGAAAGCCGAATCGAGCGATTGAAACTGATGCACTCACCACTCGCTTTTTGTCCACCGACACGGGCGAACAAACAAAGTTTAGCAATGCCTTTCTATCACCAAGTACTGGAGGATATAATCGAAAGGATGCCGTGCAAGTGCTATTATCTAAAGATCCTACTCTTGGTGAAAAAGTTGCTGCAGTTTTTCTCTGTATTCAAGAGGTATAACTTGTCTTTTACTGCCTTTGCATAGAGCAATGCTTCGCTTTAAATGCATATGTCTATATCCGTTGATGCTGTATCGTTCGAAAAGATTGGCATTTAGCTGCAACTAAAAAGTATTTCTTTTGAAAAATACAATCTGGTGATGATCGTAAAAGAAAAATTGAAATTTTTTACCATTTTATCGTTTGTTTCTTTTCAATTTCACTACCATTTTCTACTACATTTTCCTTAAATTATTCTGTTCTTTGAAGATGATGAATAATTAGCACAATCTCATACTACGGAAAATATCTTGTTTCATGCTCAGCTTGAAAGTACTGTATTTCTTGGACCGACTGGATGTATGTCTCCTTGGGAAAACCTTGTTGGTGCGTGTACTTCCTGATAAAATGTCTTGAGAGTTTTTATTTCATTTGAAATTTTGTTTGCTTCCACAGGTTTTAGGATTAACGGTGAACAAGCTCCTCAAATTTATCGGTTGACTAAGGATCAGACTACCAAAAGTAAATTTACAGCTAATTAATATATTTGTTTCTTTTCCATTATATACTACGTTGGATTATTTTACATCTTTGATTCGACTATAATTTCTTGACGTGATGATTTCATCAATCGCATTGAAATGATGGCACGCTATATTATTCTTGTTGTCAGGTATTGAAGTGCGGGTAACTGAGTCTTTTCCTATTGATTTTTCTGACGTATCTCCTGTGCTAGAGTATGGGAGAAAATCCGATTTTTCGAAAATCTATCGTATGCATGTCAAATTTTTGACTGATATCGATGACACAAAGGAAGATACATTTTTAGCATGTAAGCTGTTCTGTCGTTGATCCTTTTGTAGAAAAAAGCTTGTTTCGTGTATGATTATATGCAGCATTTTATACAGTAAAATATTTTTAGTTACAACGCATGGCGTAAACGGGAATGAAAAGTTTTCGATGCTGTAGACTCGTGCTAAATTTTCAGTTTTTATCTATGATAAAGTTTTACGGCTTTTTTGGTTATATGCACAAGTTGTAGGAAAGGCCGACAATCGAATTTTCCTTGAAATCCTAGGAAAAGAATCATCACAGTTTGATGCCCAAGTTTACAGTTGCGTGAAGGACGTTAACCAGGTTAGATACCCTGCAGTTATACTAGAAATGTTTCGAAGATTGTGGTAACATTACAAGGTATATTTTTTCAGATAAAAAATATGAACTCACTGTAATTCGGCATGTCTTAGAAGGATTTTGGCGATTTTTTAGACGTATTTTGTAGAATAAATGGAAATTATTGCATACTTAAATCATTGCAGTTGCTTCTTCGTGTTGGTATTTTGGATCTTTTTGATCAAACTTTCTCCATCGGATCTCCTAAGCAACTAGGAGGCTTACAACGAACCATCGAGCTAGAAGAGAGGACTAATCGCAGCATTACAACCTCTACAAGCAAATCTGATGCATCTCATGTTCTTGAAGTTCCAGGAAAAGTAATTGAATCAGCTTTTTTTAGCTTCTAAAAATTTTAGCGCAACTTTATTCTTTTTCTACCTTATTTCTATAAATGGCAGGTAGTAGTAGGCTTTGTTTACGCAGATGATCCTAATGCGCAAAGCCAGAATCAGATAGATATTCAAGCTTCGATGAATGGCAAATTTGTGAAAGCTTTGGTCGAAGCAGGGAGCATTGTCAAAAAGGTAACAGATTTTATGTTATGCAATTTGACAATTTTGAAAAGTACGCTAATGTAAAAATGGACCATAATTTGTTTTTCAACTGACTTTTTGTGGATCCAACTGGTACTTAATTTCTTAAGGCTCTCATTTTTACTTCAATATAGGGTGAAGCATTGGTAGTGTTAGAAGCTATGAAAATGGAAACTCTGATGCGCAGCCCTTGTGACGGGACAATTTTATCTGTAAGGTGCCGTGCAGGTGATTCGGTTAAGCACCATCAACTTCTCCTAACAATTGTACCTAGCGACAGCCCCGAAGCGTGATTTTATGGCACTGGCAAGTCATATTGGTGACACAAGTTAATGTGTGACGAAACTAACAATGCTTATAATAGTTTTCCAGATAAAAGCAGGTTTAACATACTTCAAAATATCTCTTGTTACACTGCCAGGTATGCCATGATTCTTTTCAGATATACCTTGCGATGAATGTTGCACAAGTTTGTATATTTTTTTCGTAATTGCTTTGAAATAATTTTTCTTCAAATTTGTTTTCAATAGAAAACCAATTTTTTAGCTAGCTGCTGATTCGTATATCGCCAGGGATGCTCGCAGCCCCGTGCTTGCACTTTCAGATATTTTCATGCTCTTTTTATAAATAAGAAATTGTAGAAGGGGTTCAAGTGAAATAATTATTGCGCTCACCTACAAAGTGAGATTTATGTCAATATTTTTCTTTCGGATTGGACATGAACTCAAAGGAATTTTTGCGGTGAGCAGAATTCTTTCAAGTCCATTATGTACGCTACGGATAATTCTCGATTGATGAGGAAAGTGCCAATAGCGCATTCCCAACACATCGCATCTTATCAGGCTAATTTTTTATTCTACCAAAAATTAACAGTGCATTCAAAACGTATCAAAACCATATAGTTCATTACGTCGAATAGAACACGTCACAGTTTGGTTGTAACTATTGCTCGTTCGGCTAAAAACAGTCCTTTGAACCTTACTATGCAACGACAATAGCACTTCTCGGAACATGTAAGAAAAGTGTGTCATCTCTCTTCTTAAAACAGGTATCCCTAGGTTCATCTGATAAAAAATTAACGTCAAATAGTAACAAAAAAAAAGAAGAGCACAGCTGCAAAAGTGCCAGGGGACATGTCAAGGAAATACGTTAATCAAACTTTTCTCCACAACTGCAACGCGTAGATGAAGGCGAATTTCAAAAATAAACAGCCTCGCGTATGATTCTATGTAGCAAGGCTATATGTATATTGATAAAGCAACTCAGCCTTTCAACTAAATGCTCCTACGTTGTTACCGTAATCCCTTTTCCACAAAATGAAAAATCGCTAGTAGGTTGGAACACCAAGCGGAGATGGTTGTAACAATCTTTGGTACTTCTCATTATCAATGCTACCATTTCGCCTTAACTTTTTCAAATGCATTCGATAGAAAAAGCTTGGCGAATTTTCCACAGCATGAAAGCGCGGTCGATGGGCGGATATCACAAAAAACGCCCCCATTCCTACGCTGAGGCCCCAATAAATTGTTAGCCAGCGAACTCGGTCTTTAGTTAGTCGAGGGAACAAGCGAAAGTACATTTCCATTGGTATGAACGCCATTTTGGACTAATTGATATAGAAAGTATCTGTTGATTGAAAGAATAATTCCCCAATGAGGAACGAGACGAAATGATAAATTGCAACCGAAAGTGCATTCACAAGCAGCAAACAAAAGCGGAAAAATAAGTTACATTTTAGAAGCGGCAGGTATTCACGTCCTGTCAAGTGTCAGAGTGGCGCGCTCACTTTCCACACGTAGCACAAACCCGAGAGAGCCCATACATGATTCCATGCATCGATGTAATCAAAATGTTCATAATCTTCAATGCGAGGGGAGGGGTATTCTGCGAGTTGGCCCAGCGCCGATTGCCACCGAATATTACCGAATGTAGACAGCTTTCCCAATGACCCGTATGAAGTTTCGACAACTTTCCAAAGTGTGTGTGCCTAGCGAAGTTCACTCTTTTTCTCCCGCAATTAAAATTACTCCCTAGGAAATGCAAATTTTTTGAAACTATTTTTTGTTACAAATATACTAACTTTTGCGATGCCATAAGAATCAAATATTTTACATTCCACAATAAAATATAGTAGTTAGCTCAACATTTGTAGTACATGAATCTTTATTCTTATATATTCTTATGGCGAAAGATAAACTTTTCATGTATTATTAGTAGACATTTCCATCACTCCGTGAACTAGCTCATCGTTAAGACTTCCCCCCTCAGGAAATTTCCTTGAAACTCCATGATTCCTACAGTATTGCATCAGCTACACAGCATCCTTGCCAGATAATACAAGGATGGTGTATTTTTGACCATCGCTTTGGTCAAGGTGCAGGAAGCATTCTCATACCTCACTTCGACCCAAATCTGCGTGTAACTTTAACATGTAACGTGCTTCTTTGTTACTTAAATATGAATAAAACAGTATGGAGGGGTATTCTTGACGCGAGGTTAGAGGTTCTATGCTAACGTTGAAATCACCGTTTGAAAAACTAACTTTTTAATCCATTTATTGAAGATATAGATAGCTTCATCGTTGATATAAATACAGAATCACTTTGGCAAATTTTTTTTGAACATTTACAGCAACAACAAAAGTTACTTTTAAACTCCTTGGTCATAATGTAACGTATCATGAATTAAGACAATTAACAAAGGTTGAAGCGAACCAGGAACTTAGTACACCATTTCCCCGCAATTTTTCCTATATAAGGCTGACTAGTTGCTCAATAAGAAATTGCTTTCAAAAATAATACTCTTTGCGTTGTTTTCACTTTGTAACAATGGTGGTGGCAAGTAGGGTACAAAGTGCGTACGTTAGTATAACATTTTGTCGACCTTTCACCGTAGCGTAACATTTAGTGCCGCGACCTTTAGCAACGTTAATTTAGCTAGCATAGATTCCATCAATCCAACATCACCAACAGCTTGCATGCAACGTCCCTCCAAGTAAGTTATGATAGACCAGGACGTAGGAATACCTAGGTTAAGTTAAATTATATTTTCGAGTTATTTTCATATCGGGTAGATGGTAATTTGATTCGTAGAATGAATTTTGCCCCTTCCTGTTCTATTTTCTAATTGTACAATTCTTCTTCAAATAAAAAGAAGCATAGAGTAAGAATTTCTCCGAACGAGGCAATTGCAACTTAAGTTTTCTTATCGCATAAAGATTTGATAAAAAAATTAGCCGACAGCTTCGATTGGCGAAACGTGACTAATTCGCTAGCCTATCATTCCCAAAAATAGCCACGTTTACACACTTTCTTAGTTTCAAATAGACGTTTGTACGCTATGCTGTTTTTGTATTTCTTAGTAGTGCTTTGAGGTGTGCTTGTTGTGTCAATGCGATACTGTTCATCTCCAAATAGTATGCGTCAGCAACTTGTATTTTAAAAAAATATAGAAAATAGCTCAAATAAACTTGCCTCCATGATGGACAACTAAATGTCTCATGGAAGTACGAACACCAAATTAGTTCATTCAATTGGTAAAGCTATCAAATAACATATTTAACAGATTGCGCATTATTTTCTCAGTAACTTCCATTCTACTCTATGTACAAGTTTTTGGCATACATTTTTCAATAGCTAAGACTGCGGTTTCTTGCTTACAGACATACTTAGATTTTGGATGCATTCGAGACATCACTAAGAAAAATTAATTGCATGGTAGCTAAGATATTTTTGTTATTTCAGTAGGGAGCTTCTTGTTACGCTGGTTAAAGAGTGAGATAAATTCGAAATATATTCAAATGGAATCAAATGATGATCAGAGCACTAATAAATAAAATCCTTGCGGCAGTTGGCGTACATCTAATTGTAACTATGACTTTTGAGACACACACAAACCATAATGATTTACAATTCAATAATTTAATTAAATAGTTTGGAAATCTTGTACGAGTGTAAGCGGGAGTAGTTTATTATGTTTTCCCAATTGATTTAGACTATTGCTTCAAAAAATTTGGAAGCTATTGCTTAAATATTATTAAGAGATGGCTATTCGTAGAATGTATTAAACAGCTAGCTCAAAAGGAGAAACTACGGTTACATAGGATCAATTACTAAGGTAAATATCTTATTCAAGACAAAGTGTAAATAGTTTTAAATTCATTTCATAAATTCTTGATCTAACTGTTTCTATAATTGTAGTTTTTAGAACTTCACATTCATTTATAAACAAGATGGCGGATGTAAAAGTTTTCTTCTATCACTAAGCATGGAAATTCTGTTGCAACCTTGTCAATTTATTAAGTAATGAAAAAAAAAATAGCAAGACAAAATAACTTCTTTGAAAAGGTTACCTAATTAAAAAAGCACAAAGTAAAAATCTACGAAAAAAAAACGCCACGCGCTGCTCTCATACCTAACAGTCGCTCTGCTCGACTTTAATTGCTGAAGGTCGTTGGGTGGATATGCTCGTATGATAGCTTGTTTTCGTATACTCTTGAATCCCATATGCATCCAGTTGATATCCTAGCAACATATGTGAGCACCAACATCTGTTCGAGTGCCATTAATTATTCAGGACGCGGGCATGATAATTTACGTAATATTGTCTCATTGGTTTATCTCTACTGGAGTGTGTGGGCACTTATAACAAGTGAACATCAAGTTTCTTCATATGTACGCTTCTATTTGCCATTTAAAAGCATGCTTCAGTTTTTTCTATAGCTATTAATGTATAAAAAGGGTGGTGTTTTGCTTTAACCCTGTTGAAAATAGTAACATTTATAATAAAAAGTAAACTTGGCTCTCATCGAAATTTTCCAAAATAGAAAACTGCATGCGTAGTTACCCATGACATCAGTATTTGGCAATTAGTAATGTTGTAGTATGAAGCAAAATATTTGGTAACTGATGGAATATTGAATTTATAAATTCAATCACTGGGTGCCATTCCTTCGAATGGTAATTAATATATTTATGCTTCAAATAATAAAGAAAAAGCAGCGTGCACGGGGGAGCAAAATTGCTGAGATACTATGGCAAAATATTTGCAGCGATGACAAATTACAACCAAAAAAGTTCCTGCTTCTTCACTAAGTCGTTTCGATTGGGAATTATCGAGCGCCGAATTCTTTGCTGCCGTAAGCTATTCGATCACACTCGCTCACGTGCAGCTTTTCAAGTCGAGTCGTCAATGTCTTCTCGGTTAAAAAATGCGCACCTTAAACTTTGCTGTTATCTTCCATCAGGCATGCAATCAAAAATATTCCAGAAACACGTATCGTGACCAACTAACAATTCAGCCTGCATCTTTAAATACTTTAATTCATTTTCTTATATTTCCCTCTTTTTGAGAATGTAGCGGTAAAAAGGATGTCATTCAAAATGATCGCCGAAGAGTTTTTGAACAATGCTTGGCGTGCTGTTATTCTGGGAGAGAGATTTAAATACGTAGACGAAACGGGTAGCATTTCTCAGTATATGCGTAAAGCAGGATATGCCCAGGGCTGGGATGCAGAGGCAATAGTTTTTTCCTTGTGGGGAGAGGAAGGCAGCGAAACAAGTTCAAATGTACTACCTGAAATTTTACATACTCAGATGCAATTGATGGTGCGTTTTCAGTTCGCTGGGTGACAGTAAAACTGTTCCCTCTTTATCTACGTCATATTTTTTCTATTCAAACAATGCGGAGCGTGCATTCCTTGATGAAATAATTATCCTCTAGGTTACTTAGCATTTTAATATTTGTTTGCTCTGTTTTCCCCTTATTTCTTTTTTCATCTCAGTTTATCTTATATTTTGTTGAATTCAGTTGTCTGTATTTGATCTGTTTTGTTGGAATAGGATGCATTTGATACGACTTCGTCCAGCGTTAAATTACCCGAGCTAATCAATCAGAAGCAATGTCTGCTGAGCAGTATATATGTCGAACATTCCTTAGAAGAGGGTTTAGCAAACGCATACGACACTAAGTGAGTGTTACATAATTCGCAAGTGGCAGCAACTTGTTTTTCCACCAGGAATGGTTGATTTTTGCGTTTAAGCTATCAAAACTAACTTATGAAGAAGCTAAATGAGATGGCGTGGGAAAGTTTACCTTTTAATGGGTTGTATAGCTATATCCAGAGTATTGAAAATGATGCAAGCTGTAGGTACATTGTATTTTTTGTACAACTTGTTTCTTTGAAATGATCTGTAGAATAAATTAATTTGTTTACGCATTGAATTATTGAAAGCCAAATTTTATATAAGTATCACGCTATTGTGCTTTCATTGGCATAATTTCAAGGATGGACAATTTACTTGGAGTGCAAGAATTTTCTGAACAGCTTGAGCTTGCAACGAAGTGCAAGGTTGCCCGTGAAAGACTATCTGATGTTCGAAAACAGAATTCCCGACTTCGCGCAGCAGTAGATGATGTCAGTACGTAGATTACAAAGGAATTTAATGTTTTAAATATGATCTTTCTTGTTGTACATGAAATATTTCTCTGTTAATATGCTTTTACTTCAGCTCATTGACGAAGGATTGAAAATCACAAAGATGACTGAAAGTTTGGCGGATTTGTCTAGGTTTTCTAAGAATAGTTCTTGTACTATAGATCGTTAATTTTTCATTTACAAACTTGTTTTAGTAATTCACGGTAAATTTGCGTTTTGTATAATGCTCTTCATTTGTTTCAAGTGCTGTGCATTTGAAATATGCTTGCACAGCTTTCATGGTCATCAATATGTAGATGATGTAATCAGTTTTCCGTTACTTATGTCGTTCATACCAGCATTTTGTCGGAATCTGCTTTATTTGGGGATAGTTGATTTGGGTGTCGAAAAAATTGCCATAGCATAATCCTTCTGCGTAGCTTTGATGAGGCAGTAGTTTTCTCATTTGCTGTTTAGATCTTATCTAATGGAATTTACATGATGTATAGAACAGTAAAAGTAAATGTGTACTTCGTTACAAGAATCATACTTGTAAGGAGGAAGCCTTTTCTAAATCAATATAACATTTGTTTCATTGCTTTTTACCTTAAGGTTATAGAAATTTTTCGAAGCGCTTTTTCTTTGCAATAAAAGGGTACTATTCTCCTTCCAGACCATAGCTGATACACTTCATCTGATATTATTTGCTAGATATATTATTTTGTGATAAGCATCATTTCATTCATTCTTTATATTACCTATGTATTGAGATTTTTTTCTCTTGACTAAGCTGGTGAGATCACAAATAGAAACTACGCGTTAAGTCCGAAAATAGCGTACTGAACTCACTCTAACCCCTTCTAGTTCAAAGTATTCACTGAATCATCTAGAGGCTTGAAATAATATAAGAAAGTATTAAAGAGATAAGTTTTACTTTCCCCATAGACTGAAGTGGAGAATTAAAGGATATAAAATTACCAGTGTTTGACTCCATTTCACTCTGTGCCATTCCTTCATTTATGGCCATGCGCAACCGTTTCCATCGCCAGCATGTATCTTTTCTGGTCATGTTGAAATGTTTAGCAAAAATGGCTAACCAATTCCACTCCTTGTACGAGTTATAGAAAAAGAATGCTCAACCTGCCGTTACAGCGGTGCAGCAGTATCCAATTTGTCGTGCTTTAAATGATGTTTCTATTATTCTTGCATAGCTATTTAGAATTATCACTAGCAAATAGATGTAACAAGTATAGGATTACATTGAAGTAACACTTAACTTAAGTATAATCTTTTGTACTTTGATTGTAGTGAAATAACCTAATTTGTAGAAAAGCACTTTTGAGAGTATTGAAGTAATATAATCAAAAGATTGTATTGTAGTTTGATTTTGTGAGTAATGATTAGTTTGAAACTCCATGTTAGAGTTAAACGTAAGATATTTACCGAGTACTGAAAGCAGGCTAAATAATGACCCCGTCATAGGTTTTCCCAAAAGCAGTAAGCCGGAGAGGATAGTGTTGGAGCGCACGCAAACACATCCGGCACTCGATTAGCGACTGACAAACAACTTAACCCAGGCGAAAGTGAACAAGGGATGAAGGTGAACGAAGTTTCAAGTGGGTATCAGTATTGACTTATTGATTTATTATTTTTTCTAGATTTTATTTTTTCGGAATAGTTTTAGTTCTCTTCTTATTGCTCGGTTTTCAAATCAACTACTTGCATCACATCATTGCGATAAGAGTAAAACTTTCTTATCATCTCATTTTCACGCTACTCTGCACTGAAAAAGCTCGACCAGGCAAACGAGTGCATTTCCGGTGCAAAACTAGAGCTAATCGAAACCCTTTTTACGCGAACCAATCAAAATCGACACTTCCTTATCATCCAGGTTAATCACACCTTACAGTAATATAAGAAATTTGTCGTACCATCTACTAAAAACTAACGAACATGCGGTCTCCGTAATTGCGATCTTGATTGAACAATTGGATGCTGTGCAATCATCTCATCAAGCAGGCAAGTCAAAGAGAAAGAACAAATGCACCAAAAGATTTACTTCTTGAAAGCTACTTTTTAATTTTTTGTGATTTTATTTTTACGTAGTACAAAATGTTAGCGTCTATCAAGCAGATTCATGCAGCGCGTAGGCAACAGGAGGGAGGTGGATTTACTGTTCGACGGGCCATCGGCGGAGGAATACAGAGACAAGATCCATTTCTTCTGCTTGATCACATGGGACCTTCAACGGTATGTATAATTTAAAGGAACGATCGATAGCCGCTAAAGAAAATCATTTGCAGCGAAACTTGCATGAAATATTGTAACATGTTGTTGATTCCTTTTATTTTTGCGGTCATACAGTGCATCTTTGTTTCTTTACACTTTGCATTAGTACTCCCCAGGTGAAGCTGTCGGTGCGCCAGATCATCCACACCGTGGCTTTGAAACTGTAACATACATGTTACAAGGTGAAATGGACCATGCAGATAGTGCTGGAAATAGCGGAAGACTTTCTCCAAATTGGGTTCAATGGATGACAGCTGGCAGCGGAATTATTCACTCTGTTAGTTTTAACTGAGCATTTTTTTAAATCTCCAGCCCGATAATATTTACGTCCTGCATTAAGTAGTGATGGTTTTTTTTGCTTGGGTAGAATGCTTGATGCCTCACGTTATTTCTTGTTTACCATCTTCTATTCTTACTAGCTTTGTTTTTTTTATTGCCTCTGCTTTAAAGAGAAAATCCTTCTGTAGTGTTTTCGACTAGCTTGTGTTAAACAGTCGACCTATCTGGGTACAATTACTTTCATTGAAATATATATTATTTGCAAATATTCACACTATGTCATTCAATAATAATGCTATAAAAATATTAACAGCGTTACCCGATGAAACATCTCTTGTTTCTTTAATTTCAGTGTCAATACAATTATTATATATGCTAGGAGATGCCTAGTGAAAAGATAATGAAGCTAGGTGGGACAATTGAAGGATTCCAGCTGTGGGTAAACCTTCCCGGTAATCTGTTTGTCCGGTACATTTTCAATCAATGCTTTCCATTTCAAGTACTGGTAGTTTATTCTTAATCTTTCACAATCAGCGAAAGACAAAATGATCCAACCACGATATCAAGATACGCCCCCAGAAGAAATTCCCGTCGTGAAGTCGGCTGATAACACTGTGACTGTTAAAGTAATTGCTGGAAATTGGAATGGAACAATTGCTTCAATTGAAACTAGGAGCCCTATGTTTTATTTGGTAAGCTGAATACGGTTAAACACTCCATTAGTACTCTTAAGAATTACTGATCTATTGCTAACTGCTCAATTTTATTCGATCTTTCCGTTCGATGCATTCAGTATAAAACGGTGCTACAATATGTTATAAATAGGCTGTTAAATTTTGTTTTTGTTTTTTGAGGATGTACATCTGAAATCTCAAGGGATTTTTACCCATGACATAGAGAAACTGTATAATGCCTTCGCGTACATATACCGAGGAAGCGGAATAATAAATTCTCAGTTGGTTTCTGAATCATCAACCATACTCTTCGACAGAGGTGGCGGAAAAATTGAAGCTAAAAATGAAAGTGACGAAGAAATGAAGTAAGAGATAACCTTTAATAACGCTAGAATGAAGTTAAGTAATGCACTCAGTCTTCTAGCGCTCTGCACATTTTGATTTCACAAAGCTAAGTATTTGAGATACTATTTAGTTAGCTGCTGATTTTTTGTTGTAAAGTTGATTTTACGATTTCTTATATCTTTGTAGGTTTATCCTAATTGGAGGCATTCCTTTAAATGAACCAGTTGTGTCATATGGCCCATTTGTGATGAATACTTCTGAGCAAATTCAAGAGGCTATAACCGATTTCAATTCTGGAAGTTTTGGAAAAATTGCATGTGCGGTATATTTTCTGTTTAATAGCGCTCTTCAAATTCCATCTGCATATTTCTCATTTGTAAAAATAGTATTTTTTTACAGAAATCTGGGGGTTCTTTTCTTTCAGCAAATACGGAACTTACTTTTTGAAATTTGAACTCAATCGCCTTCAATAGCATTAACTGATTGGTTTCTGTAGTACGTAGTTTATCCGCCCCTTGGGTTTGGTTGTAATTATAAAGTGTTTGAAGTGAGAAATAAATGAGGATTAAATTGTCCATTCTATTTGGGTTGCTGCATATAGCATTTAACGATTACTAAACCTGGGAGCACTTGCTAGCAAATTAAAAATGATGATAGACAGGCTATATATTCATGAAAGTCTGAAAAATTACTTTAAGACATTTATTTATGCTACAAAATGTATCTTTACTTTACTTTTTGATGAATCGCTTGTAAATATAAAATAATTTTTATAAATCAAGAAAGTGGGCTTTGTAAAATCCAATGATTTCGTCACTGCAATTAAAAAGCTGGCTTGTTTGAGAGAATTCCTGTACGGAGTTGACGAATGGATGTGATTCCTTGACTTAAACGCACACGTACAAGTAATTCATGGCACACCTGCGATTTCTTATCAGTGTGTTTCCTGTAAAGCGTGAATATATCTCCTTATGCTTCCCATACTGTTGACATCAAATGACTTGGGAAAAAATTATTTGCCACCCCCGATCATAAATGGTTATAATGAGTAAGTCTGGAAGCAAATAATTCTGACTACATGCATTTAACCATGCGATGCTAGCGGTGCTTAATTAAATTCATGCGTTGTTGGCAATGTATACTTAGTGTAATGGTGAATTTTGGCCAATAAAGCATGCAAATAGCACCTACAACGCGAAAGGTAGTAACATTTTGAACTCATGGCTCGTGAAGCATCACTTCTATAAGAAAGTTAATGAGGTTTGGAGGATCTTCTTTTTTGAAGTAATACTTCTGCGTCTATGTATCCACATATCTGCTTCGAATATTTTCTAAGGAATAATTCGTTCTGCAATTTTTGAATTCTTATGAAGTATATGTTCGTAATTCATTTTTTGTTAGTAAAGAACAGTAGCTAAGTTTAATGCTTCAAAATTTCTTCCTACGTCATGGTATGAATTTTCATTGCTGATCTGCTATTTAATTGCTAGCTTCGGCAAATATTTTGTTGGTTTATTTCCTAGAATAAATAGTGTGAGTAGTTCTTGCTGTTTCGCTGCCATGAGTGTAGTCATTGCCAATATAAAATATCGATAGTCTTATCTACACCGGCAGCATTTTTATTCGAATATAGCTTTAGTACGATCATACAATCGAATAAAAATAATACTTTCATGCAGGCTTGTTTATTTTACCCATACTTATATGCAGTCCTAATGCTTAAGCTTTCCATACTCAAAAATGCCATTTTCAAACAGATAGTTTAGGGTGAACAAAATGATTTTGAAGCTATACAACTTTTTAATTTTGAATGGATCGGAAGTAGTTGGCTGGGTTTGAATAATTAAAAATTTAAGCAATGTAGCGAATATACAGGGATTACGCAATGCATGAGATTTTTGTAAATAACGTCACTTATGATTAGATTAGTTACAATTTATGATCCGGGAGTAAAGGTTATATCGCAACAGAGTAGTGCATGATTGCGCGGTGTCTTATACAGATTCAAGCTGAAAATAGAATGGTTCAATCGGGAACCAATTTCTTTATTTTACTACAACGAAAAGCATGAAAGTTATTAAAAAAAAGGGATATGTTTTATTGGTCAATTCGTAAGAAGACTTGGTAGTTACGTAAGTACTTCACCACACTGAAGCTAGCATGTTTTTTGATATACGTTTTCCATCAGACAAGTATCTAAGAGTCAAATTTAAAAAGGCATCTACAAAATAATACAAAATTTTTTGAATAATTAGATTGCATAATCTTACAATTATCGTAAAACAAATCGGATATGCTTGCTGAAATAGCAGCTTAAATAGCTAGATACAAAAAGACTCGTGCATTAAATATTTCGAAAATTAAGATATGATGTGGAGAGCATGCATGCTTCAGCAAATTACAGAAGAAAAAGGAATAAGCAAAAAAATCGAATACTAATAAGGAGGAGAAGAGAATTTGACTACTATGCATTATGAGTTGCTCACTCAGATGTAGTAGAAAAAATGACTGCTGCGGCAATTTCCATACGGAATCAACTTATTGTCTGTATCGACAAAATAGACAAAAAAAAAGAATAGTAAAGGTATGAAAATGTAGAAAGATTTACAATGACTCAATTATCACTTCCACAGCGAACCTAGAAATTGTCTTAAACAGTCTTTCTTAACGTGAAAAAGTTAAATGATTGTAGTTAGAATGAGTAAATTTCATTGCAAAAACCATAGTTCTTTCTTGCAAGAATGCATGCGTAAAAAAAGAATAACATCTCTTTGAGAAAAACAAAAGAATTCACTTGTAATTGAGCAAAGAAGAATTTCCGATGGGAATATTTCTTTGTTGTGACAGAGTTTCAATATTATTACAAAGCCCCACATAAAGCACAACATGCGATTATGTTTTTGCGGCAGTGAAGTGCATTCACTTCGGACATTATGCTTTGAAGCAAATTTTTTTGGCTTTATCTAAACTATTATTTGCAACGTAGACTTTTTTACTCCGCTAAAAGTGTATGTATAAGCGAAATTGAATCACATGTGCCATAAATTCATTGAAGAAGCACTACTATATTTCATCTCATGTATCTTTGGATAAAGCTAGAATGCTGTGATCAAAAATCTCTCTCGTCTATATAAAGTAAAAATATTTATAACAATTTGGTTTGCATTTCACTCTTAAATTTCAATGATTTATTTTCTTCGAATAATTTTGCACTAAACGAAAGTAGGTATTAAATCAGAATGAGGAGTTTACAATTTTTCTTTTTTTAATAATCAAGGAATGAGTACACAGCAAATATTTTAACTGTTGCTCTCATATCATATGTGCTCTGCGTTCAATTTCTCTCTCTAGTATTTACTAATAGTACTATCACTCTTGTCTTAATACTAACTTTGTAAAATACAGCTTTAAACAATTTTGTATGTGTAGATTGACATCAACAATGCAAGCAGCAATCATGTTCATGTTTCAATAAAAATATAAAAAACTCTTGTTGAATTTTGTAGCAAGTTAGTGTTGGTATACAGTATTAATTTTATTTATAAGATTGGGTCCGCCGTGATGCAGATGCAAAGTGTAATCTACTGTAGCCACAGTAGCAGCCACTTTTTTGCAATATAATGGTAGTTTAAAGTTGCTTTTCGGGTACGGTCCTTTAGGCTGTAATGATATAATTCAGTAAGAATGTGTCGTGTCATTCTATAATTCAACAACGTGCATGTGCATTGCAGGTGTATGGATACGATGATATGCTCTCGTTACAAAAAAAAAACTCGCATGATCCCTTGCAAAGTTAGCACAGATGAAATAGGAACTACAAATTTTATGATATTTTTTTAATTGAAGCCATTTCGTTTTAATATCATGTTAAATTGGCACAACTAATATGTTCGAACTCATACCTTGTGCGCCTGCAACCAAATAACTTTGAAAATCTTACGCTATTCTCAGAAAGTCAAGAAAAACACAGCCACTGCGGACTTAATGAGAATGAGGGAAAACTCTAGCAAAAAAAATTATTAAATAGTAATCAGTATCACATTTAAGGTAGTGTGACAAAGCTACTCCAAAATTTCTTTTTGTGTAGGAGTGCAAAGACCTCGAAGAAAGATTGATATGAAATACGACAACCACGCAATCACTCTGGCTGAAAAGAAGCAAGAAATGCGCAAGCTCGGTAGAAAAATGATCCGACACTTGCTTTACAATGAGTAGCTGTGACATTCAAATTTTAGTTCTAGCTTGCGAAAGAATGAAGCTTTGCGCTATCTATTCACATAATTGGTCTTTTTTTTCTTTTATTGTCAACATTTATTGGTGGGAGAAGTTTTGATAAGAGTGAAGATAATGCTGTAGGGTGCTGTCCTCTCGCTTTCAATTGCAATAGATCTCCTGCATGGAGAATTTCTTTTTGGAAGGTGTTGTCTCGTGGGCACAACACTATGAACTGAAGCCATCGATAATCGATGTACTAGAAAGTTTGGAGCGTGCAGATTTTTCTTGCCAATCTTTTATTGACGCGGAGGTCAGTATCAGTGAGGAGATGTCCAACATTTATCAGCTTGGCAAAGATCAAAATGCTGCAGCTTTTAACGACAACGTTTACGAAAAAGCTGGCGCAGCTAGCGCAATGAGACTGGATCATTTTTGTTGTAGTTATTTGTCTTTTTGCAAGAAATTAATGAGCGGAGATGAGTTAGAATCAAAAATTTGTTCTTCCATTGATGTAAAAGTGGATCAGAAAACTCCTTCGTATCATGCTGCTGCGCATCTCTTCGAGGGTGATGACGGTATAGTAAGTTTAGCTGACGAAGCATCAAGTTTGCACGCAGACAGTTACTTTCAACTCTTTCCCAATGGCGAAATGCCACACTTCTGGTGTTGCATTTTGAAATATTTTCCAAATTGCTTTATTGGAAGACTATACCCGGTGTTTGATAGTTTGATAAGTTTATTTAACTTTATTGTACGCAGCAATACAGCCCCTCATAAACAAAATAGTATAATAGAACATTTTTGTTTTATAAATGCTATGTTACGTGCTACTCAAAAGGTTTGTACAGACTTCTGGCAAAAGTTTAATTTCAAGGAACCAGCCTCTACTACAGCATTTTTAAGTGCGAAATCTCATGTCTTTGGTCAGCTTTTGTTAAAATTGATGTCTCTTTTTGTCCGCAGCAATACTTTGGCTATGCATTTTTTCACGCTTGTCAACACACATATTTTACCATGTCAAGAAACACTCCAGCTGCTGAATGAGCTATACCTGGAGCAGCCTAGCATGTTGATTATGAATTTGCAAAGTATCATCAACATTCTCACATACTGTCCACATTTTCAACTTCCCAATCTACGCTCGGTAGAAGAATTTTACCGTAATTCAAACAATTTCCGCAATTCTACTGTTGCAGCCAGCAAACACTTTTATTCCTTTTTAGATCAGGTAATATTGTCTCTTCGTGATCTCCATGACAATCGTGCAACTATATCTTCTTGGATACTTCAGATCGTTGGAAGCGTGGTGCATTCGTTCCACGTTTGCTTTACCATGATTACCTTGAATTTAGAGTTTAAGATTTCCTTGTGGAAATTCGTTTCCTCTTTCGTCGATACTTTTGTTTTCAAATATGTTATGACGGATTGGTGCCAGTTTCTTTCTTTTCCTATCCCTTATTCTTTCTTAGCTAAATTTGCAACTAAATCAAAATCTACCCTTGATTTAACATTAACCAAATGTGCCGGAACGAATGTCACTGTCATGTCTGTTGTGACAGACTGCCTCAACAAAAGCATGAATGTGGTTTGCTATGTTTTCTTCAAAACTTTTCTTCACTATTTAGAACAAATCAATAAATTTGTTAAACGAGCGCATGAAATGACTGAAATTGTCGCAGTTGGTTCCCACCTTCATAGTGAGTGTTCTGTCAATTCTCTTTTGGAAAATACAGATGGTTTTTTATTATTAATTCAATCCTTTATTAAATTTATATCTTCACGTACCTGTCCATCGTCTGACCCAACGGCTATATTTTCAACAATTTTAAAGGAAAATTCTGATTTTTTAATTCCTGATGTAACATTTTTCGTTTTGGAGTGGCTAGATCTAGTTGTCACTCTCATGAATGATAGTAGTCTAATTAATCGGGCTACTATTTCTCAGGCCTGTAGTCAGGTAAAAGATCTGTTGGAATACGTTATCTCCCGGTGAGTAATATTGTTGTATGATTATGCAAACGTGAAATAATTTTGTTATACTTTTTCTTTACGGAAAAATACGTAGCCTAGTTTGCATCTTAGCACTAAGGATAAGTTCCTTGCTGACTGTATCTCGCCTGGTGAACAATACGCTTTTATTTGTGTTTGTGACTCATTCCATTTATAGATGCTGCACTAAAATATTGGTCTCACTTGAAAATGTGCTTTGTTCAAAAAATGTCAACAAGTCGAAATATGAGAGGGTAGGTCAACAATAACTCAATATATTTCTTTGATTCTTTTTTGGAATAATACACCCGGATCACCTTTAGTATTCAATTTTGATTTGCTTGTTGAGTCAATCATTCCCTTGTTCTCTTTAATTACTTTTTCATAGTGTCTTTGCAGGTAATATACGCAAACATGCTTTGTTTTTCTTTGTGTAAGCACTTCTCCTCGTTTCCGAATGTGCATATTCTTGAACATTACTTTACAATTCTAGAGTACATACTTTCGGTTGACTGCATGGAATTTAATATGAATATGCAAAGTTCTGTCGAGGTAAGGGATCATTGTTATTACTTAATTAGTCCCGCTGCTTTTTACTTTTTATGCATTGTTCTAAATATATTGTATTTTTTAAAAATTTCCCTAAAGGCTAAAACTGAATCTAATTTGTTTCATACTTCTATTTTTTTTCATATGACAGATTCAAATTCTTTTGCGTTGCTCTGCCTTACGTATTTCTGTTTGCTACAGAGCCTGCCCCAAGATTGTGCCGTATCTTCGCAAAATTTATTTTACCGATCGTTAACAACTCTTCCCTATGTCCAGCATGCAAAGCTACTCATTGTATCTATGAGTAAAGCCTTTGTAGGTGACGACAGGAAAAACATATTCTCAAGTTTTAGAAAAAGGTTATAAACGATTTTTGGTCTTTACACTGAAAAAATGCTTATACTTATGCATATCTTTGTTTAATTTTGTTATGCGGAAAATATATATTGAAATATTTTATAATACGTCACCCGATGATAACTTCTCAATAGCCACTTTTAACTTCTTACTTTTCCAATCGTGATCATTGCGAATTTTATGCAGAACAGTTCGGCGATTGTTCATGTGGTCCTGCAGTAAAAATCCCAATTTGAGACGCTTCTCTACTGATGTAATAACCATTCTAGCAAAGTGAGAAAATTTTGAAGCATTTTAATTGATGCTTTCTGTAACTTTGTTCATTTCTATTGTTCTTACGATGCTCTCTATGAATGCAAAATTTTAAAGTGTTAATGCTTATTTATAGATCCGCGATACAGAGCAGTACGGAAAAGGTTCCTTTGTGTTTATTTATCCGCAGCATTTTTGCTATGTCGATGAATTCTCAGCCGACTGCACGTAAGATGAATAGCATATTCAAAGCGGCTTCTTAATTCTTATGTAGGGTTTTCGTTGTCTTTATAAATTTTTTTAAAAACAAAGGCCCATTGAATAAGATTGCGTTCGCTAACTTTTTCTTCTAGGCATTAAATGGCCTTGTTCTTCGGTCAACGTTTCATCGCAGCTTTCCTTTATTCCCTTGTTTGCATGCATGCAAACAACTCCATCTGAGGAGCAAATACACTTTTTTTCGCTACAGCATTCTTTCCTAAGCGCATGCGATGTACATCTCAAAGCTTTTTTTGTGCGTTCCCTTGTATATCCATATTTGTGCGGATTACTTGAATCCTTACAGTTAGCGAGTAAACGAGCGAGCAAACTAGTTTCCAGTAATCCTCTTGAATTTGAAAGGATTGTTTCTTCGGAAGAAACATCACCAAAATGTTTTCCGCCATATCCTAGGATAGATACAAAACAATCTTTCTATCATCTTTTAGGATTGCTTAAATTTATTCCTTCTGATGTATGGTACATTCCATGTATAGCAATATGCGCTGAGAGTAAATCGGATTACTGTGATATTAATAGCTCTTCCAATGTTTCACGTGAATCTGCATACTCAACTACTGTACAAGAAACCAAGCATATGAGCAATCTCTTATGTGTAGCTGGAATTTTGTTTGAACGCTTTCTTCTCTATGCAAGCATTATTCAAGACTTTTATGGTCGCCACAGTGTTAGTTTTCCTGATCTTCTTTTCCGAAAGCTGGGACAAAATGTTAGCAATGCAGAAAATAACATAAAATTTGACGATAGTTTAAGTGCGGAAATTGCTGTGCCATTGATGGATGAAGAAATTGCCGTAGCGCATTTGTTTGGGGAATTCTGCAACATTCTATGCGAAAAAAGAATAACTAAAATTCTCCTGCATTTTCATCTAGAAATCATTCGTTTAACTGAACATTTTTTAAGGTTGGTTTTCATTTTTCAAAGAATATTAGTTTGTAGAGATGTTTCTATATTTCGAAAAATACTGAATGATGCATTAATTACCAATTGATAGGAAGTAATTTGTATGACTATTGAAGTTGTAACTTGGGGAAATAAGAATTTTTATTACGTTGCATTTTCTGCATTACAGAACGTATTCTAGAAATGATGTATAGTTTAAGAGGGATTTTTGCTGAATAAATCCGCGATGAATTTGTTTTGTCAACACCGCATATGTTGTATTTTATCATTTCCGCTTGTTTTTGTTTAAATTAAACTTTATACTCTTACAAATAAAAATTTTTTACTATTCTGAAATAGATATAAAGATTTATGTAAAAGGTTCAATTTTATTTTGGTATGCTTTCATATGCTATGGCTCTACTTTTTATTGTGCCTTTTTTGAGATGTTTTCACTTACATTCTGTGTGTATATTGAGTTATTTTTACACAGACTACGTAAACTCGCATCCACAATGCCTTCTTCATATCCTAAAATCTTTGCCTATGCGCTTCTCACACTTTTCCAACTATCTTTATCTGACCATCCTGCAAAGGCTTTAGCGGCTCCTTTATTTCGAAACCTTCTGGAAAGTTCTCCCTTTTGCATTGTTGCGTATCCTTATGTACTTTCTCCTATAATATGTCGCAGTCAGTCTCGCTTTGTTCATTCCAATACCAGAGCATTTCCTGTTTTTTATTTAATTACCTGCTTTCAAAAACTTTGTGTATGTTATAAATATTTCTGCGGATTGATCTGCCTTTTCCCGGTTGCGTGCACTTCACCCTGTGCTCTTTAATCTCATGGCTTGTTTAATGACACTCATACGTTTGGTTCCGTTAGCTTGTATTAAGAGGGTAATGTAAACCGTTGAAAACAGCTGGCATGGCTGTATGATTTTCTATCGTTGCTGCTTTTTTATTTCATTTAATTTATGATTGCTATAGCAAGATTTTTTATTTGATTGGAGCAGCCAGCTCATTTTTGAATGGTATTTCTTGAAAACTGCATGATTTTTGCACTAAGCATCTCTCACTTTTTATGTGTAGATTTCTCAGTGAATGCATACATTTAAATTGTTGTGAGCCAGTTGTAAGCTAGAAAACTCGATGTACTTTTTCGTGAATTTTTGTGTCCGGTTGTGTTTCAGTACTAAAGCAGCCCCTTTCTGAAGACCTTTTATCTGTTGCTGCATTCAAACAGCTCACGCTATCATTGGAGAAAGCTCCTTCTTTTGTGAGGTGTATAAGCTCTGCGGCTATTATTGAATATTTGATTCGTAATTTTCGAGAGAAGGGGAAAAATGGCAAGTGCTCATATTCTTCTCTAGAATGGAAGACGCTAGAAGGTATTATCAAGAAATTTTCTTCTGTGCATAATGGTATTGTCGAAGGTCTGCTTCAAGAAAACATTCCCCTGAATCCGCTAACCAAATTAGGCAACTGTTTACCATCGCCTCCGTTCCGGCTTGTATTGAATAGTTTTGTTACTCCCTATTCAATTATCAAGAAAATAGGGGAACCGATCCTCAAAAACTTGTCCTTCTTGCTAGGAAAAATTGTTGCTACAGAATTACAGAGATATTACTTTCCGCTTCAAAATTCTGATTGGACTAATAGCGCACACTCTTCGGATGCAGATTTGGTTCCTGCTTTCAATGAAAAGGATGAACTGACTAATATAATCAGGCATAGCACTCCAACACCGGACAAATTAGAGTCTTCACATGAAAAGCAATTAAGGCGAACAGAGATATTTTATACTGTTGTTGAAAAGCTACAGCATAAGGGCTTTCCAGCAGAGGTAGTAGCAGGTATTTTATTTATTATTATAGCTATGCCTACCTTTATATATATTTTTATCAAAGAAACTCTTTTTGTGGATGTACGAGTCGCCCAAGTAGTAGCGGTGTTTTTCTCTTTCTTTTTTTAATTGGAATGTTTCTGTAATCAATAAATTTTCTTAAATGCCGCCAAGAGTAGGATCTTATCTCATATTCTTCATTTTTCACCTACGCGTCCTATGGATCGATAAAGCAAAAATACAGTTTTTATTGCGAATTGTTATTTTTCATTTTTTACTCAGAAAGCATTCAGCGAGCGAGAGTCTGCCTGGACGAGTGGTTATTAGAGCTGGGATTTCCTCTGCCAATTGGCCCTTAAGTCACATTTTCAATCAATTAGAACCAACAAATTTCTTTTCAAATATGATACAAATTCATTATAGGCCATACATATTGGGAAAATTTCTTTTTATAAATCTTTTCTTTGTTTGCGCTTTCCTATTCCGAATTTGAATGTCTGTATTAACGGCTGCTTTACAATAAGAAATGTCAACGTGAAAATATGAGTAACCTCCCAAATTTGCTTCTTTTAATTACCATGCAATTTTTTCATAAAATCAGAATTGAAATAGTATGTAATACAGTGAATTGTAGATTAGTATCTTAAAACGGCACACTTTTTAGTCACATTAACAGTTTGAAATTACTGTAAATTTTCGCATTTGAATGATCACGGAAACATAATTGCTTTATTTTGTTTTGCGCCTACATATTCCTGACAAGAGAAAATTAATAAATTGAAATTTGCTTCATTTTGAAATTGCCCCCCAACTCCATAAATTGTAATTGGCATCGAACAATTACGTAGGATGTTGGTCAGCAGGCTAAGGATGCGCGTTCTCATTTCAACTGGAAGAAATACCAGTGAAGAATGGTCGGCATTTGTTGCTACTGCAGAAAAAATGTCTAACTTTCTTTTGAGTTACACCTCATTTAATAACCAAATGGAGAGAGAACATTGGGCTGAACTCCCTTATTGGAACTACGTTCCCTTTCAAATGTGCTTCTTATGTAATGCTGCGCTTACTCGTCCTCTTTGTTATTTAGCTTCTACAACCACCTCATATGTTTTATTCAGTGAAAACTGCGTTGAGAGCACGTTGCACGCTGCCTACTTTTTAGGCTTCTTTATTTAACACATATATCTTGAAAAATTCACTTGTTTCTAGAATGTCTACCTATCCTTCTCATGAAGCTATTTTGGTAGCTCTACAAAATAAGGATCTTCGCGATGAAGTGCAGCTGCGGATTATGGAAGCTTTCACGTTTCAAGATACTCTAGCTGCAATTGTTTTAACGGAGCCTACATTGCGTGAGAAGGCAGAAGAGTGAGTAATAGAATCCGTGCTTTGCATGTTACCATTTAGGAGAAGAACACAGTTTATGTATGCTTACGTCTGAACTAGTTGAGCCTCAAGTTCTCTACTTTTGCTACTCTTGGTCGAAGTGAAATTCTTGTTTTTGAGAAAAATTGTTTGGCTATGGCTGTCTGTTAGACATCTTCTCATAGTGCACTAACTAATTCGTTAATGAGCAGGCCACAGACTAGTACATTGTTTTACTTGATCTAATCACTGTATTGTTGGTACAGAACGATTTATTTTCTGCTAAATGCGCTATTTCTGAATTTGATATTTCAAAACCTCTATCACCTTCAGTTGACTCTGATTTTTTCTTAATTCTTGCATCTTCTGCAAAGAGTGTGTGTGATTTACCAAAGGGTAAAGCTCTTGTAGCTGCGTACATATGTTGCTACCTAAGGCTTGATACTTTTTCAAGCGCATTCTCGCTTGGTGATAGCTTATTTTTGTTTTTTTTTCAAAACATGGAGTCTTTTTTCACTTCTGTCCTTTCATATTTCTTTTGTAGAATCATTTGAATTTATGATGAAAAATACCTTACAATAGAAGTACATTTTGAACTGAATGTGTCAAAACTTTTCAGATTTTTGGAGCAATTTGAAGATGTGCATGGAAGCGTAATCAAACAAATGAATTTGGAACGGATCGAGAATGTTTGTGCCGAAGCCCTCGAATATCTCTTAAATCAAAGCAAGTCATCAATGGAAGAAAACTGATCACTTTCCCTAAGCGAATCCTATCTCTATTCTTTAAATTGTCTGGTTGAATAAAAATGAAATTGCCTCTGCGAAACGAGAAAAGTTTTGAAAATATTTTACGCTCTAAATTTCTAGAAAAGATTCTAGTTTTTTGTCCACTTATGCTGTCAAAATTTTATTGTTGCTCTCGATCTCATTTAGTTAACGCGGATTGTTTTCGCGGATATATAAATAGCAGAATCATCACTATTTGAGCAATTACAATGCACTTTGTGGTTATAATTGTCCTATCGTACTGTGCCACTTCAACAGCTAACAAAAGACCTATTTACAACATAAGCATTTTTTTAAGGATTGTAATGTATAGCGAATTGCAAACATTTTCTGGTCATATTGTTACGACGACGTAGGATTGGAGAATTTTTCAGCGAGTAATCATTACAAGCTGTGGAAATTCACGTGCTTTTGATAGACCAAAAGAATGGGGGAATTACGTATGAAGTGCATAATGGCATCTGCAAAAATCTTTCCTTTTCACTATCGATTGCTTGAATTGTACCTCAATTTTCTCGTATTGAAGCTTCCATTTTTCAATGTCAATAAATAACGTTTTTTTTGCTGATACCGTAATTCCGGTGGCGAGCAGTTCTCTTTTTTTTTGAAATAATGGGTACTGCAACTTGCGCTTTAATTAATTTGAAGGCATTATTTTTTCATCGTTTGCAAAACTTTTTTTCTTTTATTGCTTAGCGCGTGCTACTTTGTAGCCACTCCTGATCCAAGTCTTACTGAACAGAAAATTCACATTTTACCAATCTATCATGATGCAGATATTCTATTGTACTGAAATGATTGGAAATATAGTTAATATGAGGGTATACATTGTTTTTCCTACGAACGTGTGAATGTCAAGTGCTTTCAACGAAATTACAGTTTTGGGCGCTCAATCTCGCTGGTATCGTGCAATCATTTTTGTACAAATGATTGAATCATTTAGTTAAAGAGCTGAGAGAAATATGGCAGGCTTGTGATGCTTTTCTATTCCCAACTATTTCGTGCTGTACGTATAGTTGCTTTTTTTTCGTTTAATTCCTTTATAAACGGATATGTATTTTTGCAGAAGTGAGCAGATTCCGCACTCCAAGTGAATGTGATGTCTTACCTTATGTACCCTTTCTGAATTGAACAATGACAGCGCATTCCTTTTTGCAAAATATGTACGGAAAAGGCCGATATTTGCAGTACTCCTATTCGCAATAAAATACCTTTATGGAACTGCAACGCCACTGCTGTTGACAGTTCGATTTAAGCACACACGAAAAGTGTATAATCCTGGCATTTCGGTTTAAGAAGAGAAAATAATTAAATATTTTTCAAATTTAAATTACATTATCAAAGTATTGAATATTGAAGCGTAGATATGACAGATTCTCTGATTAGAGCTGCTGATTTGCACAAGCAACATAACACTCTCGTTTGCTACATAGTTTCAGTTTCCTAAACACCAGTTTCGTCTTACTTTTCAGCATCAACTTGGACAATTTTCTGTAAAAACGAATGAAAATAATTAAATACTATGTAACGAAGCGGAAATCAGATAACGCAATTCCACAATTGGAAACCTCCCCAGGATCTAAAGACAGCAAACATGCGACCCTCGCACACGATTGACATGATAAGAATGCTCAACGAGAGTTTTAGTGTTAGGTTTAGTTCTGAGTTCTTATTATTTCTAGGTTCTTAATGATCTATGTAAGATACATTTTTTTAGTTATCTATGAATTCTAATTGGGATGAAATGCAATTAGGAAGTGCTTATTACAATATACAGTAGAATATCATAAGTAGAAAATATTATGATGAAAAGTATTTTTACCCTTTGTGTGTTACGCACAAGTTTCGATAGAAATGTGCTATCGAGTGTTTTATCATGTGTATTCATCTTATGGTTCATATGTGTGCGTAATTGTATTCTTTTCTAGTATACGATTTTAGTCAATGAGCAAAGTAAAGAATTTACTTCGGAATTATTACTGTAGTGTGCGTCTGCACGCTTAAGAAAGAGAGCGAGTGGCAATGTAATGCAATTGGACAAAACGCATGGTAGTAACTTGTGATCCGTAGAAGTCAGACCCTACCTTGTTAAGTCGTTACGACAGAGGGAGAGACGAATAATATTGAGAGTATGTCAGATCCATAGGTTGACTACATGTAGTAGTGAAAGTGAATAGAGGTTTTGATTGAGGATCCAATTTGGGCTGTCGACACCCTTCTTATTCTATTTTCGATAGAAGGTTATTAAAGATTAAACGAATGAACATAGTGAGGTATATTTATAGAAATAAGTATATCCACGCACTCAAACAACTAAGTCTAATATTGTAGGAAAAATAAGAAGTACGCTATTGATTGGCAAATATCGTGTAGCCGGAGTCGATAGGTCTCGACTGGCAAATCCTGGGGGTAAATTAGTACTTAAAGAAAGCCCTGAATTACACTATGCTAAATCGCTTTCTAGAAACTTAGAAAGAGAATATATGCGCATAAAACTGCGGGGGGATCAATAAAAGTTATTGTCAATTCTGGTTTCCTGTTAATAGAAAAAATTGTGTGACGAAAATGAATTACAAAAACCATTGCTTTATCCAAGTAAAGCATTCAAAAAGCAACGCAACCAAAATAAGAAATGAATCATTTGCACTGTAATGAGTTGCATCCCGACTCTACTGCATGCAAAAGTATTGAGAAATTCCACATTGCCACATTTAAGCTATTTTTACATAGAATCGGTGCACTACATCCTTAACTAGTTAGCAATGAGGCTGCAATCATAATTGATGATCATTTTTAATCGAAGAAAAAGGAAGTAACTTGTCTACCGTAGCCCTACCAATGTAATATATATATTGCCAGTTGATGCTATAGCCTGCTGACTAAATTAAATTTATTACATTACAATACACAAGGCTTTCGAAATGTGAAAATACCAAGGAACATTTTGTATGCATAAGTAAGACGATGCGAAGAGTATCATGGTAAATTTGGGTGGACAAATTCCTTAAAATGAGTTTATAAGTATTAGCGGTAAATGAATAGAAAAAAAAACGGCTACGACAATGCGCTGACACTAAACATACTCGCTAAAATGCATACAATGGTTGAAGATGAAGGTGTCACGTATTCTTATTGAACTCGAGCTTACAGTTAAGAGACAAAATAGCCATGATTAATGTTGCTTTTCAAAGTTTGAGATATCATCTCAAGTATGCATGTAAAGATGAGAAAGAGGTGAAGTAAGAATTTGATGAAATATTCGACTGCATTCCTGACTCGCGAGGGCCAAGTATAGGAAAGGGATTTCTGAAATGGACAACGTGTGTAGTAATATTTTAATGAAGAGTTACCTGCTTCAAAAATGGTAGAAACAAATTAATAGTAGAGCAATGTAAGTGCCAAGAAGTGGCTAGGCAAATGTTACAAGCATTATCTGGTCTAACGATACCTTTACTACCACAACAACCGATTATGAAGAAAGGGGAGATGAACATTCTACCAAGTGTGAGGTATTATAGGCTTAGCTTACAAGGAGAAGGAGAAGTTAATAACTTTTCCATCTGAATTCAAGTTATTTTTTCGGGGTTTCTAGTTATTTTCACCATTTTATTAAGTGGATTTTATTTGCTTTATGTAATTATTATTCAAATCAACTAGTGTCAAGTAAGCTGCGTCTTTTTTTCGTCTTACACGCTTTGAGGTGGTAGAAGTGTAGGATTAAATAATACATTTTTGAAAAACACCTGAACTACGATGGTAGGAGCAACCAAAGACACTGATTTGCTAATAGTTATATGATACGTCAAAAATAATATCTACATAGCAGATTTAACTTAAGTTTGTAATGAGGGGTTTTTCTATGATGCCAAATCTGCTGAGATGTTAAGGTATTAGCATGCGTAGCGGAATGGCAAAGAAGATTATGTTTGTAAAGCGAAATGTTTGAGAGAGTTATTCCTGGAACG